>CAKLIZ010000731.1:18588-34985 GCA_922035795.1 Oreochromis mossambicus | reverse complement strand
CCTTGAGATGACTGTTGTTGTGATTTGGCACTATATAAATAAAATTGAATTGAAAGTTGAAAGATGGAGACCAGCACAAATAGACTTCAAAGCAGTCGTCATGGTGATTCTACTGTAGAAGCGTGAACAGGTAGAGGCTGCAGCCTGATTGCTCATCAGTTTGTTACTTGTGTAAGTTCAGGCTCTGGCTGCTGGGCTGAGGGGTTAGGGTTTGGGTTGCATTTACTCAGCTTTAGCATCACTCTGGGTTTTTGGCTAGCTTAGCATTAGCATTTCATCTTTGTGGGTGCTTGCAAAGAGCTGAAGTTGTATTAGCAGCATAATGCAGCTGTTTCTGTCCTGGAGCAGTGTCCACTTTATCATAAAATATCCATATTCATGCTGTAGGCTGTGTCACTATTTTCCTTCTCTTGCACACAAACTGAAATTAGTTGATTGTCCAAGTGCAAGCAGAACCAATAAGTGTGATTGATAGGCAAGGCATTTTTTCCCCTTTTTCTTAAGGACATGACTTCATGACTTCAGATACCGTTTATCTGCTGTAGATATTTTTTTTAGGCCTCACACTTCTTCAGGCCTTTCACTTTTTTCACCTCAATTTCTTTTGCAAAGACACCCTGCTCACCATGCCAAGTATTAAATCTTGTTCTTTTATTTTACCGGACAGAGAAAACACGACTCAGTTGGTCAAAGTATTTATAATTATTATTTAATCATCTTCCGGAAGAGAGAGAGATGTGCACAGCCCAAAGCAATTTGCAGATCTCTAGCATTAGAAGCCAAAATGTGTATCATATAGGTGTTATTTTGGTCCTTTACACATCACACATAGTTTCGATAAAAACAACTCCTTCTGGCCCGACTTGACGTGTGTGTGTGTTGCTTAGTTCCGCTTTTCTGTCTGCACCTCTTCCTGTTCTCTGCACAAGCGTCTCCTTCTGCAGTTTCCTGTCTTACACAGTATTTTGTGACTTTTAGCAGACATTATAACTCAAAGTGTTTTTACTACACTGGCCTATATAAAACAATATAAACAGAAAATAAGCACAAAGACTATATATTTATTCCATAACACAAGCAAACTTTTCAGCTACCAGGTCTGCGAGAATTAACTTGCTGGTGCAAAAGTACTATTCCATGCTGTCAAAATGTGTTGTTTTTTCAATTAAAGCTGTGAAAATGCTAAGAAACAAGTAATGTGTTTTTATGACAGGCTGGTAGTAACAAAGTATCTAAAGATCCAGTTTAAACCCTGATTTTTACTGGAAACATTTTAAAGTTAAACTGCAGTTTTGAAAAAGGGATCAATGCTTCCATCATCAATAATCTTCTTGCATAATTTTTCTTCTCTATTGCTCCACCTATATACCCTGTATTTCTTTTCTATATTTCGCAATGTTTTGACAAACACTAAAATAAAAGTATTTTCCAGAATGCTCCTGTGATCGACGGGGGACTCAGGTGACTCGGTGTCCTCTGGGGAGACCCTGTTTCTGTGATCCGAGGACAGGACAGTGTCCCTGCAGGACAGGTGTGATAGGTAAACTCTGTGATGAATGTGAGGACAGATACTGGAACCTGAACATAGCCTCGGGATGTCAGCCCTGCAGCTGTGACCCCGTCAACTCTATCTCCAACATCTGTGACAAGGCAAGAGCTCCACAGCCACAGACAGTGTTGGCGTGTGACCACAGGGTTCAGTTTTCATTTATCATTTAGGGTGTGAGGGTGTCACTCTGCTACTCACCTCAGAAAAACTACCTTGTATGTTTGTATGTCCATTTCAAGGTTATTTTTATTTAAAATAAAAAACAAATTATAAATAATCACCTGCAGTAGATGCTGATTGTTAAACTTTGTATGAATGTGCTGTGACATATTCAGGTAACTGGACGTTGTCCATGCCATCCTGAGTTTGGAGGAAGGCACTGTGATGAATGCAGAGAAAATCATTTTAGGAATCCAGACCTGCAGTGTATCCGTGAGTGATATTTTAATGTTTCCTTTAAGTGGACTATTCTTCTTTTCTTTCCTGACATATGTCTCCAGTGGTGTATGTTCATATAAATCGTTCCAAAGTTTCAAATATTGAGGGCAGTGAACCAAAGATTCAGGGTGCAGACTGCTTTGAACACTCATTTTATCACCCTTGTTATACTCTTTGATCTGTTTGATGTCACAGGATGGGGATATTCTTATATGGTCACAGTAAGAGCTGCACTCAAAGCACAACATCCACATCTACCAGCTCTGTCTTAATCTGAAAGTTTGCACTATTCCAGAAGGAAGACAGGACAAAGACATGCTGTGGAAGAGAACCAGAGATTAATATTAACTAATAATTAAATGCAGACAGGTGTATAAACACATCGGTGCATCATGGGAATCCCCAGCACCCTACGTCTATTGCAGCATAACTAAGGGAGGATTCAGGGTCACCTGGTCCAGCCCTAACTATATGCTTTAGCAAAAAGGAAAGTTTGAAGCCTAATCTTGAAAGTAGAGATAGTGTCTGTCTCCTGAATCCAAACTGAAAGCTGGTTCCACAGAAGAGGGGCCTGAAAACTGAAGGCTCTGCCTCCCATTCTACTTTTAAATACTCTAGGAACAGCAAGTAAGCCTGCAGTGTGAGAGCGAAGTGCTCTAATAGGGTGATATGGTACTACAAGGTCATTAAGATAAGATAGGGCCTGATTATTTAAGACCTTGTATGTGAGGAGCAGGATTTTGAATTCTGGATTTAACAGGGAGCCAATGAAGGGAAGCCAATACAGGAGAAATCTGCTCTCTCTTTCTTGTCCCTGTCAGGACTCTTGCTGCAGTATTTTGGATTAACTGAAGGCTTTTCAGCGAGTTTTTAGGACATCCTGATAATAATGAATTACAGTAGTCCAGCCTGGAAGTAATGAATGCATGAACTAGTTTTTCAGCATCACTCTGAGACAGGATATTTCTAACTTTAAGTTGTCTAAGGAGCTTGGAAAGGAATTATAAGTAGTAGCAGCGCAGGTCCACTTTAACCTTTTCTAAATCCCCCTTGTTTTCATGCGAAGACACCATGTTTTATCTTGTTTTCAGCTTGTGACTGCAACCCGGAGGGAACCAAACGACCATCATGTGACCCTGAGACTAGCGAGTGCATCTGTCGGGCGGGTGTAACCGGTATATTCTGTGATGAGTGCGCCCCCGGCTTCAATACATTATTCCCAGCCTGTGAACAGTGCCATCCCTGCAATGCACTCTGGACTCAAATTGTCACTGATGTCCAGCAAGCTGCCCAGAAAATAACAACCCTTATCCCTCATAACAACATGCAGCCCACAGATAACCACTACCTACAGGAGATGATGAACATGCGCTCTGTGATGGACAGCCTGGCCAACCTGAGAGTAATCTCCCCACCAAGTGTGGAGAAGCTGGAGAAAATGTCTTTGAAGATCAGGTAAGTCATGCGAGGATGAACTTAAATGGAACTCGACTAATGCTAAATGTAAAAATATACAGTACACTGCACTGTTAGCCTTTGCAGTAATTTCCATAGCTTAGTACTGCAAAATCAACATTAAAAAACTCTAAAGGATGTTTGCAGTTCATTACTGTAATTTGCATGTCATTGTGGGAAAATTCCATGAGATTACATTATTTTTTACGGTAACTCACTGTACTCATGGAAACAGCTGTAAAATACAGCAAATGTAACAATTGGTGATGTTACTGAGATTATACTATTACACCATCTGGATTTCTGTTGTTTTCTACTGTAGATCTAAGAGTAATTACTTAAATCCTCATTCAGAGTGTATTACTATAAAATGCAATTCACTGCGAGAGTAGTATAACATATAAACTACAATATACAGCATAATTTTGAACTTAAGGAGTAAGTTGCAGCTACACTAAAATTGAATTTCTTGAATTGAACCTCATATATTAATAAATTTATTTGTTTATTCAAACAATGTGAAACGTAATTACAGTCCACTTTGTATCAAACAACCAGTCTCACCCTTATAAAAAAGAATATTCAAGTATTTCATAAGTATACTTTAAAAACTAGGAAACAAGCAAGTATACTTTTAGTTTACTTTGTATGTACTTTTATAGATTTTATCGACCAAATTACATTTAAGCATACTGTAAGTACAGTTAGAAGTATACAGAAAAGTATAAGTGCATTTAACCTATACTTGTAGTAT
Source organism: Oreochromis mossambicus (assembly GCA_922035795.1). NCBI lineage: Eukaryota > Metazoa > Chordata > Actinopteri > Cichliformes > Cichlidae > Oreochromis > Oreochromis mossambicus. The sequence goes on along the minus strand of CAKLIZ010000731.1, from coordinate 30,789 downwards.
AGTAGTGCTTGTAGTATACTATGTAGTATGTAGTTTATTTGAAGTATACCTGAAGTATACTAAGAAGCACAAAGAAATACCCAGCATGCATTGCAGTGCTTTAACTGTGAAATCGAAACTATGAAACAAATAATTGATGTTTAAAACACGAATTTGTCACAAATTCTTGTGTAATGTCTTTTACCTTTTGAACAGAGTAAGTTGAGTAAATCATCAATTAAAAAAATAAAATTGTTCAAACCGTGAGTGAAAAGGGTCAATAGTTAATAAACCTCAACTCTCAAATCATTTTCTCACCTGTTTACAATATAATTCTGGTACTTGAGCTATGAGTGTAGTTCTCTGCAAGGGAAGCCTTCTGATAGTTGGAACTGTTATCTGACTTTCAGGGAAATGTAGGGATTTGTTACATGTGAAAAATAAGTTTCAACTGCATTTTGATTACTATGTTTCAATCAGAAGTAAGTCAAATATAAACTAAAAAGTAAATTAATAGTATACTTCTAAGGTTAGTATTGTGTTAAAATAGAGTATATTTTAAGTATACTCTTATAAACTGGAAAGGACATTATGCTAGAACTGTCATGGTCCTGGGACATTTTGACCCAGCGTTCTTAGTTTTCTTGTGTTTTTGCATTTTGTTCTTTATTTTGTCTATGGTTCCTAGGTTGTTCAGTTTAGTTTATTAGAATTCCCCTCATGTCTTTACCCCCTGTGTCCCCCTCCACGTATCTGAGTCCCCATGCCTCGTTTCTCCTCCTTGTGTTTTATTCCATGTTTTCCCCAGCCTGTTATGTCTGTGCTCTCCCCGTGTTCTCTCTCCCCCTCCTGTCTGCGCCTCTGTGTACTTCCTGTTTTACTTTGACAGTCTCCCGTCAGTATGCATCATGTTGTGTTTGCTCCTGCCCTGTCTCGTTATGATTATCTATGTCACCTGTGTTCCCCGTGTGCTTCCACTTCCCTCGTTAACCCTCTGTGTATTTATGTCAGCGTCTCCCTCAGTTCTGGGTCGCATCGTCAAATGTCTCATCCTTGAAGCTGTGTGATTTTCCCTGTGTTTCCTCGGTCCTCAGTTTAGCATTCCCAGTCTAGTTCTTTATCAGTGTTAAGCCTGCAATAAAGCAGTGATTTTTGAGTTCAGTTCTGTTTCCGTGAGTTTTGCGTTTGGGTCGTCACCTGCCTACACACAGCCAGTTCATGACAAGTACATTTGTAGTGAACAAGAGGTACATCTAAAAGTTAATTTCAAGTATAATTTTATATACTAAAACGGGGGCCAATATAGTCCCAAGAAGCATTAGTAGTATACTTACTAGGTAACATATACTTGGGAAATATACTTGAAGTATACTTCATGATATGAAGTTGTAGAAAGAAAATCAGTCTTTGTTGCAGGCCTTACAAAAAAAAAGTATACTTTATGTTACATTCAGAGTAATGTTTTAAAATTACTTCATTTAGAAGGGTGTTGCTTTTTTCTCTTCTTATTCTTTCTTTTACATTTGTGTTGTATAAGGTTGTACTTTTTACAACACCTCTGCCTAACAACAGTGAACTAACCTAAAGTCTCGGAATATGCTCTGTTGGTCATTTTACACAAGTTTAGGTGTCACATCCGTGAAACCTACACCGCTAACCAGCATCAGTCCTACAACTTCACTCTCAAAATGAATAAATTTTGGGACAACCAGAAACTGTATTTTTAGCGGTGTATTTTGTGCCAGGCCAGACTGCTATTAAATGCACTCTCCTTTGTAGCACCACTTCGTCTTGGTTCAGAAGAGATGTCCTGGATATACATTATAATGTAACATGGGTGTTTTTGTTTGTTCATGTTTAACTGGATGGAGTTTAATCAGGTTAAATGCACGGTTGATTGGATGAGGATTGTATGCCATTCGTGACAACTCTGCTAGACTCCAAATTTCTCGTCCAATTAATGCGGGAGTATCTCAAAAGTAAATGAAACATCTAAACTTCACACTTTTCCCCTAAAACGGACTGACATGGGACACATTAAAGTTGGATTGACACCAGCTAATCAGTCTGAAGGTAAGTGTTTTTTCACTTATTCGAGAGAAGTCAGAAATGCGTTCTTATTACTGTTTGTTTTGACTTTTAAGCTACCCAGCCAGGTTATTTTCATTCAAATGCTAAGAGAAAATGCCAATAGCTATTAGTCAGGCTAAACCCATTAAGCGTCGACCTCAAATATCTTTTCATTTTTGTGCACTGTTCACTTGTCTTTACTGTGCTTTTTGTTGGCACACATTTTGTGTTTATTGAAGCCTTTTGTCAATAATTTTGATCATGTAAAAACTGGGAATTGTGCCTATTGACAATACTCTTTTTTTTTTTTTTTTTTTGCATTGCAAGTGTCATTTTGGATAGGTAATTGGTCATTAAAGTTTTTGCAACTATGTTTATTTGTAAATTTTGTTGCTTCCATGCATGGAAATTTATATTGTTCAGTTTGCATGTTAAAAGTCACAAACATGTAGCGAAATAAAGGTTTTCTTGTGGAACTGAGAACTGTCCTGCCACTTTCAGAAGATTTCCTGCCTTTCATTCACATATGCCTAGGAATCACAGAACAAGAAGGGAGACCACTGAGGAGGAGTTCTATAAGTTCACTGGTGACCTCAGTTGTCAAGTTCCTGGATGTGGGTATGCTGCACAAAACTTCACAACTCTGTGCCCATCTCAGATTTCATATCAAAGATGGGGAAAAAAGTATTATGTCCATTTGAAGGTTGCTCTAAATACTTCAGTGTCCAAACATGATTTTTCCAGCCATATTTCTCGAAAACATAAGTAGACAGTTCAGCAGTCAAGGCAACAAGAAATTGGTGAAATTGCCATGATACAAGGACAGGACACAGTTAATCTATTAGAAGACAGGGATTCACAGCACAATACTACTGATGAAGATTTATTTCTATATCGATTGGCTTTGTTTAATTTAAAAATGCTCTTGCCAACCAGCACTATACAGTGCATCAGAGTAATTTCAGAATCTTCACAGCTGTGCAATGCACAATGTTCTTGCAAAACTGTCTGACAAACTGTCTGCATTTAATATTCCACAAGCAGAAGTGAAGACAAGGTCCGTAAAACGGCCTTTCCATGCCCTGCTGTATCAGCTGAAACATCAAGCCATCCACCTCACCCCTCCTCCTCCACCGCTATGTACAACCATTACTCCAGCTCTTGGGTCTCACACTGCCGGATTCTTTGGGAAAGATTTCCACTCTGACTATCACATGCAATCACAAGAGGAGACAGAGCTCATCCAGAGGGCAGGAGAAGTACAGTTAGAATTGTTGTGGAGGCCATGCAAGTTCACTGCAGAAACCCTAAACATCCATCTTGTGAAGAGGTTACTATGATCATTGTAAACAGATACCCTCAAACATTTGCAGATTTTACTGAAAAGGGAGAAAGACTGGGTTGTGGACATTATTCACTACTAAGAAGCATCAAATCTAGAGTTGAACATGTTGTCACGGCTAGCAGGGCAAGCCATGTGAGTTTTAATAGAGGACCCAAGATGCAGGCAGCTTCAGATGCGAGTGAGATTTATTAATAAGGATGGACACACAAACCGGAAAGTAGCAGGCACAAAACAAAACCTAAGAGAACCTAAACTGGGAAAACTAACAAAACTAACCTGAAACCAGAACAGAGACACAGGGAGACTTGAGGAAGCAACACAGATGAACCAGCAAAAGGCCGGAGAACACACAGGGCTTAAATACTCACAGGAGTGATCATGGGATGGGAGACAGGAGGGGAACACACCTGGGAGAAATCAGGGCTGACGAGACACAGACGTAAAGCTGAGAACACTCACATGAGACAGAGACCTTCAGAATAAAACAGGAAACTCACAGACACAGAACCAGACAATAATGGATTGCATTTTTATAGCGCTTTTCTAGACACTCAAAGCGCTTTACAATTCCATTATTCATTCACTCTCACATTCACACACTGGTGGAGGCAAGCTACAGTTGTAGCCACAGCTGCCCTGGGGCAGACTGACAGAAGCGGGGCTGCCATATCGCGCCATCGGCCCCTCTGGCCAACACCAATAGGCGGTAGGGCAGGGGTCTCAAACTCCAGTCCTCGAGGGCCGGTGTCATGCAGCTTTTCCATGTGTCCCTGGTGCAACACACCTGAATACAATTAGTAGGTCATTAGCAAGAGTATAGAACTTGACTGCATGCTGAGGTGGCAACTCCTAACCCTACCTACTCAAGTAAATTTAAGTAAATATATGTATTTGGAAACATATACTTCTAAAATACTCTTATTGCACCATGTTCATTCACTCATGAGCTGCTGTAACGTGAATCAAATGGCTGAATTGCCAACTCAACATGCAGTCAAGTTCTATACTCTTGCTAATGACCTACTAGGTGTGTTGCAACAGGGACACATGGAAAAGTTGCAGGACAGCGGCCCTCGAGGACTGGAGTTTGAGACCCCTGCGGTAGGGTGAAGTGTTTTGCCCAAGGACACAATGACCAGGACAGTAAGAGCTGGGGATCGAACCGGCAACCTTCCCCCTGAACCACGGTCGCCCCGCCAAGACACTGAACTTAGACAGATTTACGAGCAGACACTGTGATACCATGGACAGACAGAGGGAACACAGAGAAGTTGGAGCAGGCAGGCACAGAACAGAAATCTAACAAATGGCAAACCTTAACAAAAGACATAACCAGAATAAACAAGAACATATAATGATATAAGGAAACACAAAACACTGACTCGTCAGACTCAGGACCATGACACATGTTAATCGAGATAATGCAACACATAGACTTCGTCAAACAAAGAGAACCAGGAATGAGGAAGACTGAAGTCCCAACAGTAATGCAGCCTCACCTAAAAAAGTTAGATGCCTTGTTGATAGCTACGCTTGTATAAATTGGCAACCAGTTGAACTTCCTGAGGGGGAAACGCCAGCTTCTTTAGAGGAAAAGAAACACATCCTGTTAACAATTTTTAATTCAGAAGGACCTGGAGCTGTGGAGAGACCTGATGTGGATGACTTCATGTGCCTCACATATATTTCTCAGCGCCAGCTTATCAACAGTTGTCTCCTGTACTCCTCCCCCTTTTGTGAGTGTGGACGCTTCCTCTCTTTGCTCTTTAAATGCTTTGCTTCTTTTATTGATTTTTATTGATTTTTATGCTGATTTTTTCCCTTTTTTCTGTATGAGCTTACCTGCGAGAGCTTCTGGACACTTATAGATCATTAGGACTAAAGTGTTCTTAACAGAAACAGCAACATTTTTATAGTTACCTTATCCTCAGCGCTCCGTGTGTCTGTGGCCTAGACACAGCTGAAGCCTGATTACAGCGTCTGGGCACCGAACAGCCTCAATAGCCTGGAAAGGTGCTAACCGCTAGGCTAACTAGCAACAAGATGCCTTCCCTCTCCACAGATGACTACCACAGCCTCCTACAGAAGATTGCAGTACTGGAGTCAAAAATTCAACCCTTAGAAGTAAACGTGGAGGTAAATGGACTGTGCGGAAATTAAACAACCCTGCCTTTGATTCAAAACAATGGCAACGAGCAAGCTAATACACAGCTAAGGAGCACAGATAACATGACCAAGAAAGTAGACTCTGTGCATTATTATAAACCCTCAAGCGATAATCCCCCCTTGGACTGTCTTGGTGCAAAACCAAGACATAAATCATGTCTCCTGGAAGGGGGAGGACGTATCACAGGCAGAGCACAGCGAGCTGAAATCTCTAAAACCGACTGGCCTTCACTTCCTACGAGACAGAGAAGCTCGTCTACCCCTGTATACGGGAGGAAACAGGACTGGACAACCGTGAATAGGAAGGTTAACAACAAACCTCCAAAACAACTGAATGTGAAACTGCAGAACAGATTTGCTCCACTATCAAAGGACCCTGGATCTATATCGGACAACCATCCATCTAAAAGTAGCGAAGTAAGGTCTGAAAATCTGTTGAAAAGTAAAAGGCCACAGGGAAAGCTAAAGGCTAGGCCTGAAACTCTGATTGTAGGTGACTCTGCCGTAAAGGATGTACAAAGGATGTGCGGTAAGAACACCAAAGTCCTCTGCTTTCCTAAGGATATGGTCAACAACCTAAAGGAGAGAATTCTTCAAATTGCAGATGAATATCCAACCGTGACAAACATTGTTCTGCATACAGGGTCAAACGATGTGTCCAAACAACAGTCGGAGGTTCTGAAACGGGACTTTACTGGATTATTAAACACTGTAAACTCTCTGAATGCAGCTGTATTCATCAGTGGACCTGTACCGCCCGTCAGAGGAGGAGACGAGAGATTCAGCAGGTTGTTTGCACTGAATAAATGGCTCATATCAGCATGTACTGACCACTCAGTGCATTTTGTCAACAACTTCAATATTTTTTGGGAACGCAGGCATCTGTTTAAAGCAAATGGATTTAATTTTAACAAGTCTGGGGTGAAACTGTTCACCTCCAACTTGTTTTATTCCATACGTCATCCATCTGTTCTTGGTGCCAAGGCTGAGATAAACGAGGAGTTATCTCATAAAGAGGAACAAACAGTACTCCGAGAACAGACAAAGCCCAGCAGAAACCTTGAGGAGGAGCTCCATCTGCCCCCACCCGGGAAGAGCCTCAGAAAGGAGAGACATCTGAGGCAAGAAGAGGGGTCCCTACTCGCCTCCAACTCTCTCAACAACACCAATGACCAGGACCAGGGACCACGACCTTCCCCAGTCCCCCAAACCCCTGACAGGCCATCACCCTCCTCCCCCTCCCTTTCTCCCTCCTCCCCACACCTGAAATTCACTGAGGAGATGATGGAGCGGGTCAATGCTGGGCTCAGATCTACCCCCCAGCCCAATCCCTTTTTGTCCCCCATAAACCCCCCACCAGAGCAGCCAAAGGTTCGCCATCGGGCCCCGCCCTCAACAGAGCAATCGAAGTTACATTGCCCAGCCTCGCCCCCCTTAGTTCCTCCTTACCACCTTCATGCCCTGTCTCCGCAGTCTGATGTGTGATGTGTGGAGGGTCCGGGCTGCGAGGATTATGGCAGTGGTGACTTTTCCCAGGAGAAGCTGGGACCCTGTTTATTAGAAGGTTTTAAAATTTCTGTACTTTTAGGTGACAGAAGGAGACATGTGGCCTGGTCAAAACACAGAGAGCTGCACTCTAAAAGATCTTTAAATATAGTAAACATACCTTGTGTGCCACAGACTGCTCCCAAACACGAGGGGGCAAATAATACCTCTAAAACACTTAAGTTGGCTTTATTAAACGTTAGATCTTTAGCTGGGAAAACATTTTTAATTAATGATTTAATCACTGAGCACAGCCTTGATTTTATGTTTTTAACTGAAACTTGGTTGGACCAAAGTAACAGTGGAGCTGTTCTCATCGAGTCGACCCCTCCTAACTACAGTTTTATCAGTGAGGCCAGGGTGAGCAGGAGAGGAGGAGGGGTTGCTGTCTTATTTAATGAATCATTTCAATGTAAGCAGCTATCTCCTGGAAGTTTTCAGTCTTTTGAATATGTGGCTTTACAGCTGAAGGCCCCATCCAGAGTTGTGTTTCTTAATGTTTACAGGCCTCCCAAATACTGCACAGACTTTTTTAATGACCTCAGTGAACTGCTGTCTGTGATCTGTGTTGATTTCGACTGTGTAATTATTGTTGGGGATTTTAACATCCATGTGGACAACCCTCAGGACAAAGGGACTAAAGACCTGAGTAACACTCTGGGGAACTTTGGGCTGACTCAGCATGTAACAGAGGCCACACATAATAGAGGACACACTCTTGACCTACTGATCTCCAAGGGCCTGAGCATTTCAAACGTTACTGTGTCTGATGTGGGCCTGTCTGATCATTACTGTGTTTTCTTTGAAAGTAAAATCTCAGCCCACACAAATATATCAACAGCAGTGATCACAAAACGGTGTATAACTGAACACAGTAGTGAGATCTTTAACCAGGTCTTCCCATTAACACCTGACCTGTCCAGAGGTTCAGTCAATGAGCTCGTCAATAGCTTCAGTGCTAAAATGTTAAATGTAATGGACACTATTGCTCCCATTAAGGTGAAGGTTATCTCTGGAAGGAAAAAGTCTCCATGGAGAAACTCCACACTGGTGAAAAATGAAAAAAGAGAGTGTAGGAAAGCTGAGCGCAGATGGAGAAAAACAAACCTCCAGGTTCATTATGACATCTATAAAGAGAAACTTCACAATTATAACTTACAACTGAGGAGTGCAAGGAAATCCTACTTCTCTGACATCATCACCAAAAACAGTCATAACGCTCGGGTCTTATTTTCTACAGTTGACAAGCTAACAAACCCTCCTGTGTCAGTGGCAGCTGAACTTCATTCGACCATGGCCTGCAATGACTTTGCCAAATTCTTCACAGAAAAAATCCAAAAGATTAGACAAGCAATTAATACATCAACAGCTGATCCAGGAAATGTACTGTGTCCACCGAAAAACCGTTTAAACACCATCAAACAGTTTCACCCTATTAACAGCAAAGACCTGGAGGACATCTTGGGTCAACTGAACTCCTCCTCTTGCTGTTTAGATGTCCTGCCAACAAGTTTTTTCAAAAAGGTCACAAAGACTTTGGAGTCAGACCTGTTACAGATCGTCAACTTTTCTTTAATGTCAGGTGTGTTTCCAGAATCACTAAAAACTGCTGTAATTAAACCTATACTGAAAAAGGACAATCTTGACAAGACACAAATGAATAACTACAGGCCGATCTCAAATCTTCCATTTTTAAGTAAGATTATTGAAAAAGCAGTTTCTCAACAGCCCAATTACTTCCTAAAACAGAATAACTGCTATGATGCCTTCCAGTCAGGCTTTAGACAGAACCACAGCACTGAAACCGCTCTGACCAAAGTGTTTAATGACATATGTCTGAACACAGACAGTGGAACAATGTCAGTCTTAGTTTTACTGGATCTCAGTGCAGCATTTGATACAGTTGACCACAACATATTACTCAAACGACTGGAGAACTGGGCAGGTCTTTCAGGAACTGTACTAAACTGGTTCAAAACATACTTAGAAAACAGGAAATACTTTGTATCAATAGGTAACTTCACATCTGAGCAGACAAGTATCACATGTGGAGTTCCCCAAGGTTCCATCTTGGGACCCCTTCTGTTTAACATTTACATGCTCCCACTGGCACAGATTATAAAGAACAACAAAATAAACTATCATAGCTACGCAGATGACACACAAATATATATCACAATGTCACCAGGAGACCGAGGCCCTGTACAGGCTCTTGGTAAATGCATTGAGGAAATTAATGACTGGTTGTGCCACAATTTTCTCCAGCTAAACAAAAATAAAACTGAGGTAATAGTCTTTGGTGCAAAAGAAAAACGATTACAGGTCACCAGAGAACTTCAATCTATACACCTAAAAACCACAAACCAGGCGAGAAATTTGGATGTAGTGATGGATGCAGACCTAAACTTAGAAAAACACATTAAGACAATAACAAAATCAGCTTACTATCACCTCAAGAATATTTCAAGGATAAAAGATCTGATGTCTCAACAGGACCTGGATAAACTAGTCCATGCATTCATCTTTAGTAGGCTTGATTACTGTAACAGCATCTTTACAGGTCTACCTAAAAAATCAGTCAGACAACTACAGCTCATTCAGAACTCTGCTGCTAGAGTCCTCACTAAGACCAAAAAAGTGGACCACATCAGTCCAGCTCTGAGGTCTTTACACTGGCTGCCTGTCCATCAGAGGATAGACTTTAAAGTTCTGATGCTGGTCTATAAAGCTCTAAATGGTTTAGGACCGAAATACATCAGTGACCTCCTGACCCAGTATGAACCTTCCAGATCCCTCAGGTCATCTGGATCCGGTCTGTTATCAGTCCCCAGAGTCAGAACCAGACACGGAGAAGCTGCATTCAGCTTTTATGCTCCTTATATCTGGAACAAACTCCCAGAAAGCCTCAGATCAGCTGAAACACTCAGTTTATTTAAATCCAGGTTGAAGACTCACCTATTCTCAGCTGCATTTGAATAAAGCACCAAATCCACACTTAAGTTTAAATTTCAAAACCTACTTTTTAACTACTGATTTTATCTACTGTTCTGATTTTATCTACTGTTTTGATAATTGATTTTATATACTGTTTTGTTTGTTTGTTTGTTTGCTTGTCTTAATCAAATTTAAATCATGCTTTTTATTTGTTTTTGTTTTTAATGTCTCTGTAAAGCACTTTGAATCACCTTGTTGTTGAATTGTGCTATATAAATAAACTTGCCTTGCCTTGCCTCACTTTCAGTAGCTGAAATTCAGGAGCAGTGGCCATTCTTGTTTACTCGGAAAGGTCTTTCGAACTTTTACAAACTCACAGGCATCGATATCAGTGATTGCTTAAGTCAGGCCCTCATAACCAAAGGCAGAAGGATTGTTAACTATTTCTCCAGCTAGAAGCTCAAATGTAACCTTGGTATAAGGACACTCATCCAGCAGATAGAAAGTGAGGAAGTTTTGACCAACAACAAGGTTGGCACAGCAGCCATACTTCTCATGATGAAGTATTACAAGGAAGATGAAGACTCCCTCTTTGTCTTAGCAGATGTAAGCTTCTTTAATACAGCTCTATGTTTAATGCTGTTGCTTGCTGTCCTGTTTTTGTTTTGTTTTTTGTTACATAAAATGTCCTGGTCCTTTTTCTGGCAGGAAACATCTACCAGGATGTCCCTTGAAGCAGAGAGCAACCTGCCAATCACCCCAAGGCTGATTATACTTGGTAAGAAGTCATTTATTAAATAGAGCTGATTAGACTGTATTACAATTTCTGTTTGACACAGGAGCTTTTTGTGGAGACAGGTATCCAGTCTCTGTTTATTAGCTCACATTTCTGTAATTTCCTTTATAAACCAAGGTTGTTGGACATGTGTCTCAGTGAACCCAGCAAAGTAACAATATCAAATTTCACATTACATATTACTGATCAACATGGTAGTCTAGCTACACCAACAGCAGAAATACTGAAGTCAATACTGACTAAAGTTTAACAGCAGCACAAGCTATAAACTCCAAAATAACCATGCAGTTGATGCAACTCCGGTAATTTAATTGGGCTGACTCTTTGTTAGGTGTGTTTAATGTGCAGAATAATTCCCAATTATATACAATTATAATATGTTAACATGGACTACATAAGGCCATTAATAATTAACTGTACGTAGCAACTTGCTTTATGACTATCTAGACAGTGTGAAGAAGTGAAGTATTGAAATTATTTTATGTTGCATAATGACAACATGTTGCCCCTATACATACAGGACAAAGTCCAGTGACCGCCACCTGCTGGATGGTGAGTGCAGAGGGGAGTGTAATTGTTGAGCTGGACAAAGAGAACACCTTTGCTGATGCGATGTCTTCTTTGGTTCATTCTATGTATTGAACCTGGAATACCAGGAGTCAGCGTGTGCAACATTTCAACTGATTCAGAGGTATGTTTGAACAGTTAGCTAATAGTGATAAAGTATAAGTAACTCATTATTTCACATCACAACCCAGTGTTACTGTATGTTACTATTTATTGTGGCATGTTTTAAGGTTTTTTGTAGGGATAAATCCTGAAGAGGGAAAAAAATGTACCTCCAAGGTTGGCACAAGCAAAAAGACTGGGACCACTGTGAAGCGAAAGGTTGTTCACATTAACCCTCATGTCACAACTTTCCTCCAGCGGCTTACTGAATTTGAGTGGAAAACTTCAAATTAGGTAACTGTTGTTGGAATTTGTAGTGAATTTCTTTTATAATTTAAGTGAACAGTGTGTTGTTACCTGTGTCTCCACAGATGATCCATGGCCCATGCTTTCTGGACATTTACACAAGACGAACAACAATGAAGACAAGCTCTCTCACCATCTTACAAGAAGCTGTCTCTGTCCAATAGGTTTTTTGAGTGCAACAGTTTTGATTTTTTTTTCCTTCTCTTACCCGAAATTATTTCAGCTACTTACTCTTTAATTGTCACATGTATTGGCTCACTCTACACACACCACACACGCTCATCCATGTCCTTGTGGACCCTGCTTTGTGCATTGATTTGGTGGTGTGAGCCAGTATTTTGGACAAAGTGTATGAGGGGGTAGGGACTAATAAGTGTATACTTCTGCCTAC
>CAKLIZ010000731.1:0-13588 GCA_922035795.1 Oreochromis mossambicus | reverse complement strand
GGAAAACAACTGTGGTGGATGACCGAAGAATCCTTTCCCTGGTGAAGAAAACACCCTTCATAACAGTTGGCCAGATCAAGAACACTCTCCAGGAGATAGGTGTATGTGTGTCAAAGTCAACAATCAAGAGAAGACTCCACCAGTGTGAATACAGAGGGTTCACCACAAGATGTAAACCACTGGTGACCCCCAAAACAGGAAGGCCAGATTAGAGTTTGCCAAACGACATCTAAAAAAAGCCTTCACAGTTCTGGAACAACATCCTATGGACAGATGAGACCAAGATCAACTTGTACCAGAGTGATGGGAAGAGAAGAGAATGGAGAAGGAAAGGAACTGCTCATGATCCTAAGCATACCACCTCATCAGTGAAGCATTGTGGTGGAAGTGTCATGGCGTGGGCATGTATGGCTGCCAGTGGAACTGGTTCTCTTGTATTTATTGATGATGTGAGTGCTCACAAAAGCAACACGATGAATTCTGAAGTGTTTCGGGCAATATTATCTGCTCATATTCAGACAAATGCTTCAAAACTCATTGGACAGCGCTTCACAGTGCAAATGGACAACGACCCAAAGCATACTGCAAAAGCAACGAAAGAGTTTTTGAAGGGAAAGAAGTGGACTGTTTTGCAATGGCCAAGTCAATCACCTGACCTGAATCTGATTGAGCATGCATTTCACTTGCTGAAGACAAAACTGAAGGGAAAATGCCCCAAGAACAAGCAGGAACTGAAGACTGTTGCAGTAGAGGCCTGGCAGAGCATCACCAGGGATGAAACCCAGCGTCTGGTGATGTCTGTGTGTTCCAGACTTCAGGCTGTGATTGACTGCAAAGGATTTGCAACCAAGTATTAAAAAAATGAATGTTTGATTTATGGTTCTTAATCTGTCCCATTACTTTTGGTCCCTTAACAAGTGGGAGGCACATTTCCAAACTGTTGTAATTCCTACACCGTTCACCTGATTTGGATGTAAATACCCTCAAATAAAAGCTGACACTCTGCAGTTAAAGCACATCTTGTTCGTTTCATTTGGAATCCAATGTGGTGGTGTATAGAGCCAAAAATGTTAGAATTGTGTCGATGTCCCAATATTTATGGACCTGACTGTAAATGCAGTTCAATTCAGGTTTATTTACATAGCACCAAACCTTACAGTTGTTGTCTCAAGGTACTTAAATCATAATCACAGGTCAGCAGATCAGAGATGATGCCAAACTCAGCAGACATGTTTAGTTTACCGCACTCTCCGTTAGAAAAACCGAACACTAAGACAAAATGTCAAGCGTCTCCTTGCCTTGAGCAAACCGCACCTGTTTTAACCAATACCATCAGGTCAAACAGGTACACCTGAAAACCACTGGCACATTTTCTACAAAGAACAAACCTATGAATTTGGTTTGGCCCAATGATGTTAGGCATGACATCACCAACACCAAACCTACCTTTCATTAAATCAAGATAAGATGATGTAAACATGCAAATTGTTCTTTGATGGAAAATGTCCTATCTAGAACAACCAGATGCAGTTTGTCAAAAAACAAACAAACAAACAAACAAAAAACCCTATAATGTAAACATTGAACTGTAAGGTCATCTGACTAATATATCACGTGAGTAGCTGCAGGATTAAATGAATAGCTGATTGTCCTGGTGTCTCAGTGCTGCTGTGCAAATCATTGATTGCATGTGATCAAATCAACACTAACCGCTGGGTAAATGTGAATGCCATTTAAGCAGTTTGTTGTGGTGTGGTAAAGGTCTGTGGAGATCCAGGTTTGGAGGACTGTTCAGGGTGTACTGGAGCTCTTTGTGGGCGTGATCTGGGGAAAAGGAAGTGCGGAGGTCCAAATTGTAAAGGAGCTGTTCCTGTCAGTGAGGATGCTTCAGAGACTGCAGAGAAGCTGAAAGACCAGCTCGTGAATTTGTCTTCCAGACTGCAGGACACCAGGAACAAGGCAGGTCTATACTGGAAACACTGGTGAATGCTCGGGGAACCTCTATGGGAGTGGGGTGAGGGTTAAACACAGGTTAAACCTGCAGACCTCTAACCAAGCACCACATTGGTGTGGAAGTGTGTTGGTGATGTTTTGTGGTTTCATTTGACGAGAGAGTATCAGTGAGTTTTGCATCTACATTTCTTTGACATTTGTGTGTGATCGACAGAACACTAGAGCTCTTCCTGTTTCACTTTTTTGGATGAACAAACAGAAATGTTTGTTTCAATTTGATGACTCAAATCACATTTACTTTCCTTCCTCACACAGATGTTTTTAATATGGCAGATGCTAGTGTTGTAGCATTATAAACTTACATGTAGACCAATTACCATAATGTCATATTTCGCATCCCTCTCCACAAACTAAATCTTTTAAATGGTGATTTCTTTTGTCAGATCAATAATGCCAATCAGACGACTCAGGATGCCAAAAACCGGGCCAGAGATCTGCAGGACCGGATCAGCAACAATACAAACTCGTGTGAGAGAGAGAAAAGCAAAACCAGAGAGCTTATTCAGCAAGTCAAAGACTACCTGATGGGTCAGTGCTCACTCCACATTCATTAACTTATTGTTGTTGAGCAGTCATGTACAGTGTGTTGTTTCTCAGCCTGCAAAGATCATCAGATCATCTCACTTTCATCAGTGAGACATGGACACAAAAATGAAATCAACAGATTTAAGAGACAGTCATTCAGATCATTTATAAGCACACATAAAATGACAAATGTGGACGTCCTGTAGAGCTAGAATAGAATAGAATAGAATAGAATAGCCCTTTATTGTTATTGTACTTGTACAATAAAATTGTGGGTGCTGCACACCAACTGTGCCAGAATAAAATATAAATAGTAGACAAATAGAACTAAATGATAAGTCTCAGTGTAGGTCCTCAGTCAGGTCACGGAAGTCTAAGGAGTTTGGAAAGAAAGTGACGGGACATCTTTAAGTTTGTGAACATGTTTCACCCAAGAGGCTTCACCAGTTCTAAAATTAATTGATGGATCCTCCAGTGTATTTAAACTGTAGTAGGGAGTTCTCCAAAAGTTGAATCTGTTCATCTGGACGTAGCGTTTTCAGTGGGAGAAACGTTTCGTCACTCATCCAAGTGACTTCTTCAGTCTCAGCTGACTGCAGGTTTCCCCAATCTTATAAACAGTACATTTGCATAATGACTGAAACCAGCCCACTGAAGGAACAATGGGCTGGGAGGTCAGTTCCTTCATCATGATTATGCAAATTCTCATGACCATTGATCAACAATCACAATCACAGCATTGTAAGATGGTGACAGATGTACCCTTAGGCCCCCTCTTCGATTCAGAGATGGTCTTTCCCTTTTCACGTAAATGGCCTCCTTGACTCCGCGCTCAAACCAGCGTTCCTCCCTGTCCAGGATGTGTACATCCTCATCATTGAAAGAGTGTCCACTGGCCTGTAGGTGTAAATACAGATAAGATAAGATAAGATAAGATAAGATAAGATAAGATAAGATAAGATAAGACTTTATTAATCCCTCGGGTGGGTTCCTCTGGGAAATTCAGTTTCCAATAGCACAGCACCAACAGAAGTTACAGAACGTGAGCAGAATACTATATATACACAAATATAAATACAGAGACATATATAAATAAATTATACGAAAGGGATAAATAGAATAAATAGGAATAAGAATACAAGGGAATTGCGCATTTCAAGTATTGAAGTCTATTGCACCGGTGACTATGACTACAAAAAGTATTGCACAAAACGTATTGCACAGTGAAGTGAAGAGGCACTACAGCTTAGTTGTACCCCCCTCCTTTGTCCTCCTGTTTCCCCTCCCTCTCCCCTCCAGAGAGGAGTTAAACAGTTTGATGGCATGTGGGACAAAGGAGTTTTTGAGTCTGTTGGTTCTTGTCTTTGGGAGAAGCAACCTGTCACTGAACAGACTCCTCTGGTTGTTTATGGCCGTGTGCAGAGGATGCCCAGCATTGTCCATAATGTCCAGCAATGTTTTTAGTGTGCTTTTCTCTGCCACTGACACCAGAGTGTCCAGCTTCATGCCGACCACAGAGCCAGCCTTCCTGATCAGTTTTTCCAACCTGGATGAGTCCTTCTTTGCTGTGCTGCTCCCCCAGCACACCACAGCATAGAAAAGTACTCCAGCAACCACTGACTGGTAAAACATGCTCAGGAGCTTCCTGCAGATGTTAAAAGACCTCAGCCTCCTGAGGAAGTACAGTCGGCTTTGGGCTTTTTTATACAGGTGCTCTGTGTACACTGCAGAGTCCTGGCCTGATGAGGTAGCTCTTCTGTGTTGTGCCATCCTCCTGTCCAGAGGTTGTTTGGTTTCCCCAATGTATAAATCCTGCCAGTCCTCCTGGCACTTAACAGCGTACACTATGTTACTCTGTTTGTGTTGGGGGACCCGATCCTTGGGGTGGACCAATTTTTGGTACAGTGTGTTTTGGGGTTTAAAAGCCACAGAGACGCGGTGTTTAGAAAAAATGCATCTCAACTGTTCCGATATTCCTGACACATACGGGATCACTACAGGTTTTTGCTTAGGCAGCGGTTGTCCTTCTCTCCTGGATCAGCTGGAGCTCTCTTTAGGCGCCTTCCCGGCAGCTTCCCAGCGGCCAGGGAAGCAGAAGAACATCACATCAAGAAGGCCCTGAGTAAATGTGGTTATCCCAGCTGGACATTTGTCAAAGCTGGGAAGGAGCCTAAAGAAAGCTCCAGCCGATCCAGGAGAGAAGGACAACCGCTGCCTAAGGGAAAACCTGTAGGAATCCCGTACGTGTCAGGAGTATTGGAACAGTTGACTGAAGAAGTCACTTGGATGAGTGACGAAACGTTTCTCCCACTGAGAACACTACATCCAGATAAACAGAATCAACTTTTGGAGATTAGATATATTACATAGTGTGGGAAAAAAACAAACTATTTCTCCAGGCTAAATGATGATCTTCTAAATTAGTAAGATGCCATTTCCTCTCCAGCTTACAAGTTATCTGCTTTAAGCTGTGTGTTTGATCGTTATACCAGGGAGTCAAGTATTTCAGATTTGAGGGTCTCTGTTTCAACAGCTACAGCATCCAGTTGTACATACTAAAGATGTAAAATTATTTGAGACATTTTAGTATCTACATGAATGTTAAAGCAGTTGTAGATACTATATTGTTCTTTCAGTGTGAATTTTTAAGCTTGGTGTTTTTTTTGCTGATTTTTGGTTTGTGCATTTCTTCAATCCAAATTCACAGGCAGTGTTAAATCTGTGGCAGTTATAAAGAACAGGGATCAATGGTTCAAATTAGCCTTTATACATGTAGTGCAGAGGTTCCCAAAGTGTGGGGCCCGCCCCGCAGAGCCATTGCAGGGGGGGCGCGGTATGAAAAAAAAAAAAAAGAGCGCTTGGACACTGTGGACAGGTTTTTGACGGGGCTCCCACATAAACGCAAAGCAGGAGATGAAGCATCGTCAAATATGTTTCCAAGCCAACTTCCTTCCAAGCCAAAGACTAGAAAATATGGTGAAGCATATCTTCCCTTTGGCTTCACCTGCACAAGTGCCAAGGTAGGTCTCCCCTGCAAAATTAGTTTCCCTGTGTCGGGAGCAGCACTGGGCTCTCCAAATCACCGACAAACAGGATCCCACATTCTTGATTTTTAGTTCACAAACACTTCTTGTAATAACTACTCCTGACATTTTGGACATGTTAGCTCTTTATGCAGTAAAGTTACAGCGGGATACAAATAATATCAGGCTGATCCTGCCGTAATTTGTTCCCCCGGTTCAAATCAGGGACAAACAGTATCCCACAGCTGTTTTTGTTTTTGAACCCATTTTGCACAGAGAGGCATTTTTTGAAAAATGTATTGACAGCAATGTTGAATATTATTACACAGGAAAACAACAACTACATGTAAAATAATTACACCGTGACGCCTCTGCCTTTCTAAATGGAGGGACAGTAACTGCGTGTCTATGTAAGTGTGTAAAACCTGCAGATAGTCAGATTAACAGTAGTTTGTCTCTATCTGCCATTCTGCAATTCATCTCATGTAAACAATAACGTGGCACACAGCGTGACGTGAAAAGAGGCACATACCTTTGACGTTGCGTGACGAACTCTGTAATCCTCGTCCACACATAAACGCAAAAAAGGAGTTTTAAATAATCTCCGTTTTCGGTGAATCGCAACGCCGTTTACGTGTTGACGAAAAGCCCAAACGCATAGAAACAGCTGCGTTTTCAAAAATACCCGTGTAGGTGTGGACGCAGCGTAAAAGGGTGTATATTTTATTACTACCTGCAATTTATTGCCATTTACTTGTATTTGCTTAATCATTTACTAAATGTTTGAGGTGTGAAATAAACCGCAATGGAGCAAAATATGGGTGTGTGTGTTTGGAGGATGTGTGTGTG
Source organism: Oreochromis mossambicus (assembly GCA_922035795.1). NCBI lineage: Eukaryota > Metazoa > Chordata > Actinopteri > Cichliformes > Cichlidae > Oreochromis > Oreochromis mossambicus. The sequence continues at coordinate 7,178 of CAKLIZ010000731.1, read as the reverse complement.
TGTGTGTGTGTGTGTGTGTGTGTGTGTGGGTGGTGGGGGGGCGCGAACATTTTTCTTGTAAAACAAAGGGGGGTCTGGCAAAAAAAAGTTTGGGAACCACTGATGTAGTGTATCATGTCCATTTTGAACCAGCAGCCACCAGATGGCAACAAAGTACAGGATGGATCCTTTGAAGTCAGAGAGAGAGAACGTGGGTTTACAGAGTACGTTGGTGCTGTTGTGATGCTGTTCTATGTGAGTATGTGTTGTTTCTCTGCAGGAAACCTTTTCATTGCTCTTCACATTTCCTCCCTGACAGATGACATGGTTCCTCCAGAGGACACTGAGAAAATGGCACAAGCTGTTTTGAGAATCCAGCTCCCACAGTCACCTGCTAACATCCAGTCCATAATCAGTAACATCGGTAATTTGTTGAAAAATGCCACCAGACTCCTGGAGGACTTAAACAACCTGGACAAGAAAGTCAAGGCAGCCAGAGACCTGCAGCAGGAAGCTCGGGACCTCAAGTCAGTGCTGAGAACATAAAAATGACGTAAAATTTTAATTCAAACCAAAAACTAGAAACTATAAATGAAATACAACCTTTAGCCTAAAACAGGGGTGGGGGTGCTCCAGGCCTCAAGGGCCGGTGTCCTGCAGGTTTTAGATATGTCAGCTGATTTAAGTGGCTAAATGACCTCCTCAACATGTCTTGAAGTTCTCCAGAGGCCTCGTAATGAACCAATCATGTGATTCAGGTGTGCTGACCCTGGGTGATAGCTAAAACCTCCAGGACACCGGCCCTTGAGGCCTGGAGTTGCCCACCCCTACCCTAAAACCACCATCAGCTGCAGTTCCTCTAACATCCAGCAGAGGCTCCAGCAGTGAGTCATCCCCATGTTAAGACTTTACCACAGAAACCTCCATGTTTATTCTTTTGATTTTAGATCATTTCCTCTCTCTCATCTGTGTTTCCCCCATTTTTGTCACCAATGAAAGAATCTATAACATTTCAATATGGAAATGGTAAGGACACAACTTCTCTCTACAACACTGTCCAACAGGAGCTTGATGATGTCATGAACAATATAATACCATGACTGTGAAGATGACTTCAGACAGTATCAGAGGCCATTTTTCATTTTTAGACTTTCAGACAAACACTGAGGAGTTGATCTGTGGCTGCATGAAACATTATTTTTCTTCATGAGTTTTAGATTTTTTTCTCAGGTATAATGAGATGCTTTCAGTGCTGAACTGGTTCTTCAAATCTTTAGCAGCAGGAGCAGGATCAGCTTTCTGAGTCTGAGAGTCGCTGCTCTATGATGTTTTTGCCTCCTTTTTTACCTCCTTTCTGATTTGTGATTTATAGGTGGAACACATATTTGTCCTCCTCGTGTTCTGAACCTTAATCGTCTTTGTTTATTGTATTTAGGGAGCAGATGGAGAACACTGATGTGAGGAAGATCATTCAGGATATTTATGAAGCAGACAAAGCTCAGGACAAAGCTAACAACCTCTTGGAGAGAGTGAGCAGAAACAAAGATGAAACCAAAGACAGGATCCGAGATGTAAAACATCCAAAATATTTCACATATGATCTCTTAGACGTTTGTTCAGCCTGATGCTGATGTGCTCGTGTTTGTTTTCTGTTTCAGGTCGAAGTCACACTGGACAACATTGAGGCGAGGCTCATGATTCAGACCGAAGATCTGTGGAAAGAGATCGAAGCTATGAAGGATAAAACTGAGGAGAACAGAGAGGCAGCGAGAGAAGCCAGAGAGGCGGCAGAGAGTGCTTTCAACATGACCGCCGATGCAGAGATGGTAAAAACAGCAACAGACACATATATATGTGCTTGAGGCTTTTAGATAAGAAAAATCTGTGTAAAACTCTGAACTTTGCACACAACTTTGAGTCTCTGTCTTCAGTTTCACCTCTCAGATGAGAATCAGAACACTGTTTCTGTCAAACAGGAGCTCAATGATGTCATGAAGCAGTTTGAGGTTTTAAAGAAAAAACAACAGAATCAGGAGGTCGAGGGTCAAGCTGCTGGTCGACTGAAGAACATCATGATGGAAGCTGAGGACATGAAGAGACAAGTGGAGGACAAACTCCAGCAGATACGAGGTCAGACCGCTGACCTGCTGGTGTGTTTGAGGTGTGATAGGTGTGACCTTCAGATAAACTCTGAGGCACTGAAATGTCATCTCTGTTGTTCCTGGACAAAGTAAAATCTCTGTCCCCATCACAGCTTTGCTTCTGTGTTTAACTGTTGTATGTTGTATGAAGCCAATGGAGCTGTTTAAGAACAGCTGTTATATGTTCAGTGGATCTATTTCTGGATACAATACGAGCAGCTGTATTTTGAATTAACTGCAATTTATGTAGAGGTTTATCAGGTAGACCACAGAGAAGAGAATTACAGTAATCGAAAAGAGATGTGACAAGAGCATTGACAAGTATGGCGGTACTGTTTGGAGTGAGTGAAGGACGAAGGCGGTTAATAATATGAAGATGAAAATAGGAAAACCGAGTGATATTATTTATATGTAAAAAATTGCAAAAAAATAAAAAACAAAGACAGTGCAACACCAGACAGAACACAACGATACAGGCACAAGACAATGCAGACACAACGGTGTTAAAGTAGGGTGACCAACCGTCCTCTTTTTTTGCACTTGTTGAAATGTAAAAGCCTATATTTTTATGATATTTTTAATTTCACAATTATAAAAACCACACAGAGAAAGCATCGTTTTTATATATGTTAACGTTTTCTTGAAGCAAACTGTATTATTAAAGTTCTTCATGACTGGGCCAAGTATCGTCTTTTTTGGAAATCAAAATATGGTCACCCTAGTTAAAGAAACACGCAAAAGACTATTGTGCAAAAAGTCACTTGGTGTATGAAGGTGTGTATGTGTGTATATGAGGTTCTGCAGATAAGTGCTTGGCAGTGACGCGTTGGAAGATATGTGTGTGTGTGTCAGTCCAGTCACTGAGAGTTCAGGAGTCTGACAGATTGGGGGAAGAAACTGTTCCTGAGTCTGGCAGTGAGGGCCCGAGTGCTCCGATACCTCTTGCCAGAAGGCAGGAGGGTTAATCTTGTGGTCATACCACCCTGAGCATGCCCGATCTTCTGATCTCTGAAGCTAAGCAGGGTTGGGCTTGGTTAGTACTCGGATGGGAGACTACCTGGGAATACCAGGTGCTGTAAGCTTGGGGTGGCTGTAGCTCAGGTGGCAGAGCAGATCAGCCACTAACCCAAAGGTTGGTGGTTCGATCCCAGGCTGTTCCAGTCTGCATGCCAAATATCCTTGGGCAAGATATTAACCCCATGTTGCTCTCCAATGCATCTATCGGAGTGTGAATGTTGGATACTTAGCACTTAAGCTTAGAAGAAGTGCTTGTGTGATTGGGTGAATGAATTAGTTGTGTAAAGCGCTTTGAGTGCTCAGACAGAGTAGAAAAGCGCTATATAAGAACCAGTCCATTTACCATTTGAAGAGTGGGTGTGTGGGGTCCTCCACAACGCTGGTGGCGTTACAGATGCAGTGGGTGCAATAAGTGTCTGTCATGGAGAGAAGCAAGGCTCCAGTGATCTTCTCAGCTGCTCTCACTATCCATTGTAGGGTATTGGGATCTGATAGGGTATTGGTGCAGGTACCACACCAGACAGTGATGCAGCTGTTGGGGACCCTCTGTAGACGGATACTAGAAGGAATCGCTGAGCTTTGTAAAAATGTCTTTCATATATATATAGCAGTCTAACATTATCATTGTGTTTAAGTACTGATTTTGGCAGAAATGATGATACAACATGGCAACAAATTCATGATTAGGGCTGTGTCCGAATTCAGGGGAAGGATGCTCATAAGGACACTACCTACCTACGTCACAAGGTAGTGTCCTTAGACGGACGGGTAGTCAGGAAGTGAGCGGCTGTGGACAGCCCCCTTTTTTTCTCCATAGAAACTTTATTGAACAAACAATGAGTATCCAACATAACAGATGGGCTGTGGACAGCCTCCTAGCCTTCAACTCCGCTCTTACTTGCGTGTTTTTCCGGACGCTAGCGCCACAGCGTGAAAACTTTAAAATGGACCCAGAAATGTCGCTCTGTTGTTTGGACAATTTTATTTCTGGAGGAGCTAGAAAAACCTTATCGTCGCCGCCCGCACGTTTTGTACCTTAGGCTCATCAGAGACAATCATATCCAGGTAAAATAATTTCCTTTAATCTACACGCATTTAGGAATTACTTAGCTAATTACACGGATAATTGAAATATCGCCGGCGTTGTGCCAAAAAAGTGTTCGCCTGCCAAAACTGATTTCCAATGTTTCCGAGTGTAATATGTGTAATATCTTTATGTATGTTGGTAAATAGACTTCGGTGAACATGGTTTACTAAGGGGTTTTATATATACAATAATTACCTGTTGTTCAAGTATCTTTATAACTTTATAATGTAGGTACAATTGATATATTTGTTGCGCTGTCTGCTGTCCTCTTGGCCAGATTACTCTTAAAAAATAAATTTCTAATGTCAATAACATTATTTTTTTTAACTGGATAAATAAAGGATAAATAAAACTCACTGCCAAAAACTGATTGCAGCTTCTACCTTGTTACTGGAATGTTGCTGGTGGCAGGTGACTTGATATCATTAATGAGGGACACATTTGACATGTTTCACGTATTATACCAACAAGTTATTCATAGCAGGTTAAATACGAGCAATCAGTTTAGGGCAAAAACCGGAAATCAGGTTTTGGCAGACGATCATTTTTTGCTACAACATCGGTCATTCTCACACATGTACTGTATCATATAAAATATATAAACTAAATATCTTTGAAACGTATAGAATCTAATCTTTTGTTTGTTTGTTTTTTTACATAGCACTTTATCAAACTGTTGTCTGCTACAGAGTTACAAGTATTATACTAATAATATAGCATCCACCATCTCCTGCTTGCATATTTCTGTAAACATCTTAGTGGTGTGGCAGCCATGAGTGAGCCCTGCAAACCCTGTGGATGGACGATGCAGTGGACAGTGGGAGGAAGCATCCTAAAGCTCTCTTTGCAGACCACCCCGTGTGATTCTCCACTCGCCGACCAGAAAAGACAAACCGCAGGTCTCAGTTGCAGCAGCTCATCCACGTCTGATCTTGCTCGGGCAGATTCAGCAACACTGCCAGAGACTTCCTGTAATCTATTACAGTTGTTAAAGAAACTGTCCAGGAACAGGTCACTCAGGTTAATCCTGTGTGAACAACTGAAAATATTGTTTTTCCATCTTTACATACTGTGTATTTGAAATATTCTTGTTTAATTGTTATTGTTATTTACTTTATTGCTATCAAATAAATATCCAAGTAATATTGTTCAAAGTTAGCATTATGTTCATACGTGTTACAAATGCCTGTAAATCAAATTGAGTTCAGTGACAATTACTGTTTGTTTGAATCAATTTATTAATAACATAAAACCTTTAAACTAATGCAACACATATAACAATGTAACAAATTTATTCAAATAAATACATTTCTCAATACATAACTCATTTGGGAACTAATCTTTCTAGAAGTGAAAACAGTCTGTCCGTCCTCTCCCTGCTCTCCTCTCCTCAGCCTCTCTTTGCTGCCTCATGTCCTCTGTGATGAGGTCTAGCAGCTCATCATCCCTGTCTCGTTTCCTCTTTCTCCCTGTCATAGGTGGCTGAGCCGCCTCGTCATCGCTGTCGTTTTGGTCACCCACTGCTGTGCTTGGCCCTGGAGTGTCCTCAGAGAGAGAGGAAATTAGGACAGGAGGCTTAATGGAAGGCATCTGTCCTATCACCTCATCCATGAGGGCAAACCAGGGCCAAGTAGCAGCAGTGGGCTTCCCACTGACCCCCTCTCCTGAGCCTGGATACTTGCAATCCTAAAGGCAGAGGAAATCAAAAATGACAGCAGGCAAATAAAAACACCACAACAACTCTTAGTAATTGCACATTTATTAACTTGTGTTCTTAAGAATTATCTTCTTGATAACACACATACGTACTTTGTATTCTTTAAAGTTATCTCATGTCTTCTGGCCTCCAAGGGGGTGACTTTCCCCTGCAGGCTCATCTTCTCCAGAATTGTCCTGATCACACACAACAAATAAGAGAAGAAAGGACACCATGGCAACTATGTTAATCCCTAAACCCAAAAGTGTTCACAGCAGAACACCAGAGGAACACCGTCTGGACATCACAGGTTCTGTACAGCAGCGGTCCGTGAGTCGTTTGGTACCGGGCCACAGAGTTAAGGCTCCGGTGTGAAATTTATGGTTTTCAGGGTTTTTATCGTTAACTCTGTTTCCCTGGGTCTTTTTCTTTGTTGTAGTGGTGTGTCTTATTTTGAAAGAAATATTTACACGTTACCATAGCGACCAGAGAGCATTAAGCGGCAGAGAGGCGGATGTTACTGTCAATATTGGCGCATTTTCAGGAGGACGCTGCTAATAAAGTTACACAATTACACAGTACATTCACGTTTATTATTATATTTACAAAATACCACAGTTTTTGTCTTGGTCGGATCATTTTATGTGGTTGTATTTATCCGCGATACCTTAAAGGCCGCTCTGTGTCTGACATAAACCGGTCTGTGGCGCAAAAAAGGTTGGGGACCGCTGGTGTACAGCATGAAGGTTAATAGGACCGTACTCATATCAATATGATGTGTAAATTGATTTATTCTTGTACCTCCACGCCGTAGCGGCCCAATTCTTCACCCCAGTGAAGAGGTGATCGTTTTCTCCTCGTTTTAATAAATTAAGCCGTTTGGTCTTTGTTCCCCACAACATATCACCAATTCGAAAAAATCAAAATTAGCTGTAGGTAAGCGGCAATACATGAAAAATCGCGGGACCCCCGATACGAGCTGGTTTACGGTTATTTTAAAGAAAAGAAACATGTCTATGCAGATGCCCAAAGCTTAACAAAACGACCGCTATAACAATTTAACTTTTGTACAAGCAGATTTTCATATACTTACATTTGAAAGTGTTTTCCTCTCCTGCTTCGACCACCATCGTTATCAGAAACAAATCTCCTCTATGACTCGCAATGAATCCTGGGATATAGTAGGACATGAAGGATACATCGGACCATCCTTAGAATTCAGGGCAAAGTAGGACGCATTTGTCGCCACATTTTGAGT
>CAKLIZ010000730.1:58840-100760 GCA_922035795.1 Oreochromis mossambicus | reverse complement strand
AATAAATCCATTTGGTATCCTTGTTGGTCTTCAGACAACAAGGATACCAAATGGATTTATTTTGCCAAATGGATCATCATGGCATTGCCATATTGGTCCATTTGATCAAACTTTGTTATTTTTATTTATTTTATTTTCAGTTGTTACAGATGGGACAGACATGACTGGGGGATAGGAAAGGGAGAAAGAAAGAGAGGAAGGAAAAGAAAAACAGAAGGGAAAAGGGACAGTGAGAAAGGGCACTTACAAAGACAAAGAGAAAGAAAAAAAAGAAAAATCTCCTGGATCACCTGTTGAGAGAAAAAGGAGAAGACAAGCAAAAAAAAACAAAAAAAAAAACAAAGCAACATACTAAACACAACACCATCACGTTAATCTAGCTAAGTGTGAACAGCAGTAAATACTAAATATTGAAAGTTGTTGTGCAGCACGCAGGACAGACAGCGCACAATGTGCTTTGAAGTAGCAGCTAAGAAAGGTGTAGTTTGTCTACGAACAGTGAACACCCGTGTGCACACCTGTGTGGATCAACGCGCTTGTATACAAAAGGTTTCCCCATGTAACGGTCTGCTAGAGGGTGTGGAGGCCCATAGCCCCGTCCCCCAGGGCATGAAGCAGGCATGGAGGAGATCCAGGCTCCAGACATCCAGAGGCCCCAGAGTGCGAGAGCCCAAGGAGGACCACCGGAGGGGCATCCGTGCCACCTTCCTGGGAAGGGCTGAGGAGATCCAAGGACGAGGGGGTCACCCAGTAGCCACGGAGCAGAAGCCAGAGGGGGCTGCACCGGCGTGCCCGCCGGCTCTGCCGGCAGCCAGCTGTGCCAGAGTGAACCGAGTTGCAGGCCCCGAGGCCGGAGGCCCGAGGGCCCCCTTTGCTCCGGAAGAGGCCTGACCGAGCGACAGGCACCAGGCCCCGCCAAGTAGCCACCGGGAGTGAGCTGGTGCATACCTGAGCGCCCAGCCCCGGACACCAAGAACCACCAATGCACCAACCCCTGAGGGCATCAGTTACCAGCAGGGAGTGTGGTGAGGGGAGATAGGCCTCCACACTTGGAGGGCCTGGGAGTACCCAGGGAGGTGGAGTCTAAGACCCGACCTGACATATAGACACAGACAAACAGGCACACACAGACATAAACATGCTTTCCCACCCTCATGCACACATATACAAACACTCAGCACTCACCCAACGTAGGGACAGACATACATAGACATGTACACACAATCATACTCCCCAAACATACTCTATGCCCCGGGTCCAGGTACCCTCGCCCCCAGAGGGGGAAACGGCACCCAGACCCAAGATATGTGACCCTTTCCCCCGGGGTGGAGGCAAGCAGACCGCCCCAGGCTCTGCAGCAGCAGGGAGGCCAATCGGACGGCCAACACCTCCTCCCAGCCCCCCCGCCCCGATGGCTAGTAGAGAACGGGGGTGTGTGAAGACCCCATACCTCCCTCCTCCCGCTCATGTGTAGTGTTGCTGCGTGTTGTTCTAAAGTGCATTTAAAACAAGAGAGGGCATGGTGCTGCTGCCAGAGAGCAGCAGGTGTTAGCACGGCCCCTCCCGAGAACCCTCAATGTCTACATGGATTTAAAATTGAGAGGTGGGCACCGGCGCCAGAGGTAGGGTTGAATACACAGACCGTCCTCTGGACGCCGTTAACCTGGTCACCCTCAAGGCCCTACATATATATATATATATATATATATGTGTGTGTGTGTTATGAGAGTGTGAATAATGTGGATGTCTAAGTTGTGAAATAAAATTGAGGCGCAGGTGGCCAGAAGGGGACAGAGGGGGGGGAATGCCTCCCCTGCACCCTGGTGACACACCCGCACCCCAAGGCCCTACCTGTGTGGGTGGGTGTGGTGGAGCGGGAAGAGGGAGGCAGCCGGGGATGGGGAGGAAAAGAAGGGAGGGGCAAAATGCCCCTCCTTAGGGCCAGCTCCCCGGCTGACCCCAGTAGGCACCCCCGTCCTCTAGTACCCACCAAGGCAAGGGAGCCCAGGCCCATCCAGACCGGGGCCTATGGCAGCAGCACCGCTAAGCCCTACAGGACCTGGGGAAGCCCACCCCACCCCACCGCAGAGGAAACTATACCCACCCCAACATTCAATCATCTCCAGACTACACAAGACAACAGACACCCAGGTTAGGTTTATTCTCCACCTCTCCTGTGTCTTTCCCCCACCTGCAGAGTGGACTTCTGCTAGGATGGAACAACCTCCCTGCCAGTTGAAGAGTCCCCCAGTTGGGCCGATGCACCAGAGGCCCCCTGTGCCAGGGCTGAGCCCCCGTGCACCCACTCGCCCACAACCTCGGCGACACACCGACGAGGACTGAAGCCCCCAAGGCCCAGCCAGAGCCCCATCACAGAGACGAAGCACCCCCGAACCCCAAGCCCCCCCGCCTGCCCCGGATCCACTCAGGGGCAGCCAGGCTACCAGGCCAGTAACCTACGTCCGCCAGTACAAACCATCCCCCAGCCCCGCTGCACGCAGCCACGAGGAGAACACCCTCTAAGAGCGACCAGAGCCACTCACCAGGTTATGACCACAACCCCCCGCGTTGAGCCCTCCAGGGATAACGTCTCTAGGGGTTCTCCTGGCGCCCTAAGCCCGTCCCAACCTCCACATCAACCACAATAGCGAAGGCAGGACCAAACCATGACCCCCCACCCCCACTAGGTGATGAAGCCGATCAAAGGAGCCCAAAGGGATTGATCAAATGTGGTGGCAGAGGCTGTATCAAGACTAATGTGATCTATTAAATGGTTTTTATATTGATTAGAATTAAGATTATTTTTATTTTTCCAGTTAAGGAGGACCGTTTTCTTGGCAATGCATAGGGCAGTAAAAACAATGTGGGCTGTGTTTATTTCTGCAGTGACCTCATCCAAGTTGCTCAGCAAGCACACTAAAGGGGAGGCTGGAATGTTACATTTCAGACACTTTGATAAGTCTTCACATATCTCACGCCAAAACTTCTGCACTGGTGGACAGAACCAAAGGGCGTGGATGTAATTGTCTGGTGTATTGCCTTGACAGTGTGAGCAGTTGTTGGAAGATGTAAAGCCCATCTTGAACATCCGGTGACCAGTATAGTGCACTCTATGTAGTATTTTGTACTGTATTAATTGCAGACTGGGATTTTTAATCAATTTAAAGGTTTTTAAGCATACCTGAGACCAGAAGTTTTGGTCTAAGCTTACTGATAAATCTGCTTCCCACTTTGCAATAGGAAGGGATATTGATTCATCTATTTTAGAAAGTGTTCTGTATATTTTAGATAATAATTTGGGGGATTTAAGAGTAAGAAAGTGTACCGCACTTGGTGGTGTTTGTAATTCAGCTTGACTGAGGTTAAATCTCTTTTTTACTATGGATTTAATTTGTTGATATTCTAAAAATCTTTTCTTGTTGATCCCATATTGTGTAGCTAGCCTGTCAAATGGAATAAATTCTGTTCCCTCTAATATATGTTCTAAGTATTTAATTCCTTTACAACTCCATTCTGGAAAATTAATCATATTATTGTTTTGTAATATGTCAGGGTTGTTCCAGATAGGTGTACGTTTGCATGGGATTAATGAAGACTCTGTCATTTTTAGAAACTCCCACCATGCTGTCAGAGAAGAGCTGATGTTGATGCTTTTAAAGCATTCATGTCTTTTGATGTTTGAGCTGATAAATAGTAGGTCTGAAATTTCTAGATTATTACATAGTGCCTGTTCTACATCTAGCCAGGGCTCATCTAAGAAGGTGTGTTTAAACCATCTAGAGATGAACTGAAGCCTGTTGGCTAAAAAATAGTGATTAAAGTTAGGCAGATCTAATCCTCCTTTATCCTTGGTCCTTTGTAATGTTTTTAAGCTGATACGTGGGGGTTTGTCTTTCCAAAGGAATTTAGAAATACATGAGTCTAGAGATCTGAACCAATCTTGTGATGGCTTATTTGGGATCATTGAAAACAAATAGTTTATTTTTGGCAAGACCATCATTTTTATAGCGGCAACCCTTCCCATGAGTGATATGGGTAAAGATTTCCATCTAGCCAGATCGCTTTCTACTGTCTTTAAAAGCGGGATGTGGTTTAATTTAGTTAATTCTGAAAGCTTAGGAGAAACATTAATACCTAAATATTTTATATTTCCAGATTGCAGTGGTGTAGGAGAAGAATTATGGAAGGAGCAATTAATCGGAAGAACTGTAGATTTTGACCAGTTAATTGAATAATCTGAGACTCTTGAGAAAGAATTTATCAATGCAATCACCCCAGAGATATTGGTTTGTGAGTTTTGGAGAAAAAGTAACACATCATCCGCATAAAGGCTGATTTTATGTTCTACAGTCTTGCATTTTATGCCCTTAATTACTGAATTCTGTCTAATTGCTGCTGCTAGTGGCTCAATAAAAATTGCAAACAGTGAAGGGGAGAGTGGACATCCCTGTCTGGTGCCCCTCAGGAGACAGAAGTTGGAGGATGTTTGATCATTTGTTCTGACACAAGCTGTTGGGGAATTATATAATATTTTTAACCAGTTGATGAAAGAAGATCCAAAACCAAATTTGTGTAAAGTTGCAAACAGAAATTTCCAGTTAACTCTGTCAAACGCTTTTTCTGCATCAAGAGACAATATTATGGTTTCAGTGTTTTTACTGCATGAGTAGTCTATTAAATTAAGTAATTTACGTGTATTTGTTGATGAGTGCCTACCTTTTATGAAACCAGTTTGGTCAGGATGAATTAAAAGGGGGGTCATTTTCTCTAATCTCTTTGAGAGAGCTTTGCAGATTATTAGGTCTACATTAATAAGGGATATTGGACGATAGCTTGAGGGATATACAGGGTCTTTGCCTGGTTTCAGTAAGAGACTGATATTTGCAGAGTTCATATTTGGTGGTAGTCTGCCATTTTCTTTGATTTCCTGCAACATTCTGTAAAAAACTGGTGCTAGAATCGTCCAGAATTCTTTGTAGAATTCTGCTGGAAAGCCGTCTGGACCTGGAGCCTTATTATTGGGCATACTTATCAGGGCTTCCTGGAGTTCACCTGTCGTCAGTGGCGAATCCAGTGCCATTGCTTGGGTGTCTAGTAATTTTGGAAGAATTATGTTGTCCAGAAACTGATCAATTTCGTTTTTAGATGGGTTTATTTGTGGTGTATATAAAGTTTCATAGAAATCCCTAAAAATTTTGTTTATTTTTTTAAGATCATATATTGTATTCCCAGATAAATCTTTAACAGCACATATAGTTGTTTTTTCTTTATTGATTTTTAACTGGTTAGCAAGAAATTGTCCGGATTTGTTACCGTGTTCATAATTTTGCAGGCGAAGTCTTTGTACTAAGAATTTAGTCTTTTTATTAATAATTTCATTTAATTCTAGTTTTGTTTTGCGTAAATTGTTTAATATTTCTTGATCTTGGTGTGATACATAGGCTTTTTCTAAGGATTTGATGTTTTTTTCCAGTTCTTGAATATTTTTGTTTTCTTCTTTCTTCTTATGTGATGAGAAAGAGATTATTTTACCTCTCATCACGGCTTTCCCTGCTTCCCAGAGGACAGATGCTGATGTTCCAGGAATGTCATTAAAGTCTAAATATGAAGTCCATTCTTTTTTAAAGTATTTGATAAACTCTTCATCTTTAAGCAGTGATGTATTAAATCTCCAGTTTTTACTTGGTGTGGTATTATTCTTCTGCATTAGTGTTAAAGATACAGGAGCATGATCGCTGACAGCTATAGGATGAATCTCAGTGTCTGAAATGTCACTCAGCAGTGAGCTGCTGACCAAAAAATAATCCAGACGAGAGTAGGAGTGATGAACATGTGAGAAGAAAGTATATTCCTTACTGTTGGGGTGGAGGAAGCGCCATGCATCGCAAAGACCAAAGTCGCTCATATACTGTTTGATTATATTTGTGGACTGCCAATTACGCTGAGTTCCTGCTGTATTGAGCCTATCCATTTCTGCATTTAGTCCCAGGTTGAGGTCTCCTCCAAGAACGACTGTGCAATCTAGGTGTTCGGAGAGTGCACTAAAAAAACCGTGGAAGAATGAGGGGTCATCAACATTCGGACCATATACACTTACAATACCTAGCTTTTGGTTAAGTATAGATAGTTTGACTATTAGGAATCTGCCCTCTGGATCTATAACTGTATCGAGTACTGTGAAATTAATATTTTTATGTATTAGAATTGCTACTCCTCTTTGTCTAGAATTATAACAGGCTGAGAACACATTAGGAAACTCAGGTGTTTTAAGTTTATTCAAACCTGTGACAGGCATGTGGGTTTCTTGTAATAAAACAACGTCTGCCTGTAGTTTTTTAAGTTGGTTAAGTATTTTTAACCTTTTTTCCCTAGAGCCAGCTCCATGCACATTCCATGAGACAAACCTTATTTTTGTATATAAATAAATGTTGATGTTGTGCGACGGGATTGTGTGCTTCAATTTTACTTATAATGTGCCAAATGACTACAACAGGCGGCTCAATGCCGTCCAGAGTAAGGATCTTGTTAGACAGTGTTTCTAAGATTTTTACGCCCCATTACAATAACCTCAGTTTTATCTGAACTTAGAAGCAGAAAATTAAAGCTCATTATGTGTCTAAGACATCCCGACAGTTTAACCAATAAAAGTGGGTATCACCTGCATAGCAGTGAAAATGTACGCTATGTCTTCTAAAGCACGTATAATGTAAAGAGAACTGGTCTTTGCACAGAAGCCTGTGGAGCTTCATAATTAACCTCAGTGTGTGAAGAGGCCTCTCCATTTAATAATAGCTGTAATAAAATGTTATGGTCAACGGTGTTAAACGCTGCACTTTGGTCTAGCAGGGAAGATTTCAACTTTTCAATATGAATGAATGAAGGCTGAAAACTGATTAGATTAATGTCTGATGATCTTTTCTGTGGTTCTTCAAGTTTGTAACACCGAACATATTAAAGGATGATATAAGGTTCGCAGGAAGAGTTGAATTAGACACACATTTACTATTTTTCTTTATACTCTTTCTTTCTTGACATGTTTAATATGATTACTATCAGAGGAGAAAATAAACCTTGTGTAGTTTAAAAACTTTTTATTTAATCAAACTGTAATGTTTTTGAACTCTGACGGCCGTGTCTTTTAATCTTGTCAACAAATCCTTAATCACCTAAATGTGCCATTTATCATCTTGTAAAATGTTCCCTCTGCTTATGTTGCACATCTCCCCCGACACTCTCTGCTCTCTTTACCTCTGTTGTGAACTTCACACAAAGTTTGTGATAACAAAATCAAACTGACGAGGAACTCGTTTGAAAAACACACACTCACGAGACAAAATAAAAACAGACTGCTCAAAGCAAAAGCAGAGCCCTCACAGCTGGTAGTACAAAAACACAGTGACAATGTGTATATAAAGGTTATAAAATGAATTTTGAGAGAGGCTAAAAACTATTGAACAACAGCGATGTTAGTCTGATCCAAAATTTGAATGTACATGTGTTGAAGGTGCGGGTCTTGTTGAATTATTAAACATACTTTCTTTAATTTTTCGAGCCACAAAAACCAAAACTTTTAATTTTCTTCCGCTTGATTCTCGGCCTCGGGTAGCTCTACTCATCATTGCTGAGTCAGTTGTCTGTTTGTGCTACTTTTTTCAAGGAGCAGTGGATTATTGGTAAGGGTGACTTTATGTGTTTAGTTACTTACTTAAGTGGAAGTACTGTGGAATGTTTCACCTTACATACACAGATCTGACAGTACAGCTTCTGAGGTAGCTGTTTACAAGCTGTTATAATCTATCCAAAGGTTCTTTGCAATTTTACATTGATAAACATTATCCTTAACATATTTGACCCGCACTAAGTACTATGGCCATCACACTGTCATTTAGAATTGTTAAATAACTTGTGTCTTAACTCATTCCATCACATAGAAAATTTAAAAAACCCACATGGTTCACTTTTATATCACAAAATGTTAGAAATATAAGTCGTTCATAACCACCTGAAAGGTTGGGAGTTTAAAATGCAAACCAATGAACGCTGAAGTAGAAGACTATAATGTCACAGAGCACACGGTGTCTATTATTGTGTAGACATTTATAAATAAAAGCTTAATTTCTTAAGAAATAAACAGGTGGAGTGGTCTTTATCAAAAGTATAAGTTGCATCTGTGGCTAAACCGCTGTACCCAAAAACTTTAAAAATCTTCTGTGTGTGAGGCTGTGTGAGTAAAGCTTTGCCTTCACACCCGCGTGTAACAAACCATTTGTTGGGGGTTGTGGATTTGACACCTCAGCATTGTGAAAGTGGGGAAACACGTTTGTGGCTGAGCATAAGATTTCTGCTTACAACTTAGAATCTCAGTTCTAAATGAAATTCAAATGTTTTTTGTTTTTTTAAGTGTGGCTAATGTATTATTTGACTTCTAAGACACACACACACACACACACACACACACACACACACACACAGACACAGACACACACACACACAAGAACAACAACAACACAGAGAAGAAGAAGAGGGGCCAGTTTTACTATGTCAGGTTTGCTGAGTGGAGGTGGAGTAGAGGACTCAAATGCAGGACTCACGGTGAAGGTTCAAGGTGTTTATTGTGAGGGACAAATGGCAAGAACAGGAGATGGCTGACTAACTGAATAACTGAACTGAAAGAACGGCTGACTGATCTGAACTGAAAGGCAAACGCAAGGACTGGACAGTAGTGACAACATTCACATTAACATCAATGACACGACAAAGAACTGGTGAAACCGAGGAGCTTAAATACACAGGTTGAATGATGACAATGATTAGAAACCGATGAGTACACAGCTGAACATAATGAACTAATGGTACATGGGAAGAGGACTGAACATAATGCACACAGACCAAGGCTAACACAATAAAACAGGAAGTGAAACAGGCAGAAGATAAACTGTGAACATGAACTAAAAATACTGGGTCAACGACCCAGAAACCCTGACATACTACGCTTCATAAAAACGCAATCATGCATCTTCCAACTGTATCTTTCTGTTCTGGCTTTAGAGTCATTGGTTGTTTACTGATCCGTACTTCGGGAGTCGTACTGTTGTGATACTGGGGAGAAAAGGGTAAGGTTTGATAGACTAAACCATTACACACAAAACTTCAAAAACCTAAAGAGTGAGTGAGACTGCTAGCTGTGTCATTCAGCAATAAACTTATCTACAAATGTGTTAGTAAAGAGTGACGTGTACTTCTGTCCCATTAAGCAACGGTTTAAGAAATTTCACTGCAAACTATAAAAGGAATCTGAATTTAAATAGAACATAGTAGTGATGGATTAAGTGCAGGAAACAGTAGTATGAGGTGTCTATGGAACAAATCTCCTTCAGCGTTCAAAATGACCAATGTGAGGACTACAAGCGTTTCTCTCAGTTGGTTGTGTTTAGGGAAAAAGCAGCTAAATACACTGAGACTGCTCCACATTGTTAGTGAGTTAACTCTGGATATCTGTGGGTTTGTCAAACTTGGAGTGAACAAAAGCAGAAAAACAGTAAAAGATGCAGACGGTGAAAGTCTGGTTTATTTTATGAACACAATGAAACATTTTACAGTCCACAGAGCAAAGTAGCATATGTGATAAACAGATACACATAACACGACCTGTGAGAAGTAAAACTCATCGTCTTACCACATGTTATATTCTGTAAACTTAAAATAAACCACAGAAATTAGAGTTTAGTGTTTTAAAGACATCTATTAAAAACATGAGTCAACATTACTGAAGTGACACTTTAACGATGCTTCATATCACAGTGTTTATGATGATAAAACATGTTCTCTCATTAGTAGATGTCTGCGCTGTCACTTGTCATGAAAATGTCCAGAGCCTGGGTTCAGCTTCCTCTTCAATCACCATTGATCATTAATAGGGCCACAAAAGATTTGTTACATTATGCCCATAAACAACATGCTTTTATAGAAATCATTGTGACACAAAATATTTAGATTCTTGTTTCACAATTTGCATGAACTCAAAATATTTAGAGTTTCATATTTATAAAGTATCGCAAAGAATACATTTATACCATTGTATGAGCTACACTTCTTGTAAAAAATGATTGGAAACGCGTTTGAAAAAGCTCCTGCTGTGACCTTCCTTCTGTGAGGGCGCACACACTCACACACACACACACACACACACACACACACACACACACACACACACACACACACACACACACACCCACACACACACACACACACACACAGAGAGAGAGAGAGAGAGAGAGAGGGAGATCATTAATACAAAGCATTGGAGTCGGTTTTGGATTTTCACTTGTTGTTGGCTTTAATATGAACAGTCACATAAAATTCATTCCGATTTTTTGCCTTTGCTTCAATTAGGATGTTTCTTTAAATCTACAACACCTTCCTTTTCGAAAAGTTTACTGACATAGTAAAGAAGTAGCTAGGGAACTCTGTAAGTATGAGCAACAATAGCTTAAGGACACTTTCTCCAATAAAGAGGAATTCATTACCTGCAGTTCGTGAAAAAGCGCAATATTAAAAACAATTCAGCAGACCCTCAGAGTGCGGATACAAACTGTTTTCAGCTGTAGAGGTAGAGGTACACTTTATGCACTTATCAAACATATAGTTTAGAGGCTTGCATTAGAGTGCTTTGGTGCTTGGGCATCTTTTATTTAGCATGGTTGTACCATTGTGAATGTAGCTATATAAATAAATACACTCAAGAGTCTATCGTATGTTTGTCATGCAACTAAAAATTCGAAAATATATTTTTAAATCAGTAACTTTGCAAATTTAGAGGATTTGTTTTCGGACAACATATGTGTCACATTTTAAACAGGGTTTGTATAATCAGCACTGACATACAGACATTTATGCGCTGGGTATAACAGACATGCTTACCGTGTGAAAGGCCCACCGATGTCTTGGAGCAGAGAAACACGCTGTATTGTTGCTTTTCTCTGTTGTATAAGCAGCGCCCGTAGGTCAGAAACGCTCTGTGCGGGTAGCAAAGTCGGCTCCAACGCACATCCAGGCATCCGTGTGAAAGAAAGGTGTCGCTGCAGCTAGGCTGTCAGGATAGTCGGGCTTTTATTTATATTTGCATTCTGGTGCATTAAAACTAGCAGCCTCTGTGTCCCGCTTGGATCATCATTCCGAAAATTCAAATATTTAAATAAAATGGTGAAATGGCTAGTGATGAGGAAAGAATATGTGTTTGTTTTTTGTTTTTTTTAGAAGTATCACAGTTTATTTCTAAAGGAATACCTGTTATTTGTGACACTCTGTTTGAAACTATTAGCCTCTGCATGTTTCAAAGCGCTAAAGAAAAGTAAAATGCTCCTAAACTAGTTAAATTAAAAGTAAAATGCTCGTGCTGATGAATGAAGTGTTATGCTCTCAAGGGCCGATGTAAAGGGTTGGTGTGCCTGGTTAGGGTGTTTTTATATAGGTGGCCTTGGTTTCAGTTGGCCTCTGAGATGCAGAGATAAAGGTGTGGGGGTGTAAGCAACAGGTGAAAACCTGTTTGGAGGATCGGATGGTCAGTAGAAAGTGTAATGGCAAGATAAAAGGTGAAAAAACCTTTGGTGGCTCCGCTGGACCTCTGACATAAGATAAAGGAGACTGTTTGTATTGAAAACTATGGATGTACAGTTGAGATGCTCTTGATAAGGATGACCTCTTCTGCTGACTGTAGGGGGTCTAACTGTAACCCCCCTCTGTCTAACTGTTGCAGAGTTAAGAATCTGAAGTATCAGAGTTTATTTCTAAAGGAATACCTGCTGTTTGTGGTATTCTGTTTGAAACTATTAGCCTCTGTGTGTTTCAGAGCGCTAAAGAAAAAGCAAAATGCTCCTAAAACAGTTAAATCATCTATGTGTGTTTGTGACTAGTAGATAATTATAGCACTGTCTGCATTAAAGGAACATTGGGGGTTGTTACAGTGATAGTGTGGCTATGTGTTTTTAGAAGGTGAAAAAACTTTCTGTTTAAAACTATTAGCCTCTGTGTGTTTCAGAGCACTAAAGAAAAAAGCAAAATACCCCTAAACTAGTTAAATTAAATCATCTATGTCTAAATAACAGAGCTCTGAGACCTATACAATCCTTTAAAACAGCTTAATTAAAACACATAATGGTTTCATTAAATAAAACGCTATTAAACACATGTAAACTCATATGACCCCTGAACTCACAAGCATGTACAAAGTCCGTTCACGCACACACATGAACGCGGAGGGGGATAGGGGAGGGGGGCTGGGGGTGGGGGGGGCAAAAAAGCTGCAGGTATATTACTACTGCCCTTTTTATTGTCAACAAGCAATCATTCATGAATATGCAATTACAAATACATGTGACATCCTTAAGCATATCTGAACAACATCAGTGTCTGTATTCTGTGTTTGTGGGTGTGTGTAGGTGCATATGTGTGTGTGTGTGTGTGTGTTTCCAGCCATATTATACATAGACATATGACCTTTCAATGAAATTAAACTGTATGCAGAAAAGCAGAAGTAAGCGTCTTGCTAAACTATAAGAACAGAAACCTGCAATACGTCATGTCTCAAATACACATTTAAAGGTGTGAACTCTGGCACTTTTAAAGAAAACAGAACAGGACAGTTTGGTTTCAAAAGCTATAATGGAATTATAACGTCAAGACTGCTTCCTCTCATCTCACAAGTGCACAAAGAATCTTATCAGACCTGATAAGGATATGATTTTTATCGGCATACAAATGATTATATGTTTCTAAGCACAAATGACAATATGAAAACATTTCACTCTTACACTCTTACTGAAGAAGTAGCTGGATAAGAAAATAGTATAATTAAAATTACTACATGTTGCAACAATAAGTGATAAAGATGAAAATGGTCGGACTGTTACATACAAAAGCACCAACATGAAGTCTTTTAGTAAAAGTTTGGGCCTTCATGTGCCATCAGCTACACTGCAATTATTCTCCAAGTTCCAGAGACTCTAGTGGAGAGTTAAATGTTATTATTTTAAGTTACATTTCCTCCTTTATTGCTTTGATGGTGATGGAGAGCACTGCTTCAACATGTTGGTACAAAATTCAAGCTGAGTTCTGATGACTCTAAAAACCATCACATGTGATCTGCAATATTTCCATACTCATCAAACCACTAAATGACACATACCTGTGACTGCATCCTGAAACACTAACATTACAATTAGAAGTTGTTGTTTATTTGTAGACATAACAGCTGAATTCAGTTACGTACTTTTTGTAATTTGTAGGTCTGTGTTAAGTGGCTTAACAAACCAAAACATTAATGTAAAAATGGTAAGAGGCAAGAAAAGCAGCAAACATCAAAAGAAAAGGTTTGAAGAACCTTTTGAAAGCCTCGAAAAATTTAAAAAACATTCAAAACAGTATAAAAACTTCTGGCTTGGAAGTAAAAGAGAGAAAAACATAAAGGGTGGTTTAAGACTTTTGCACATCACCAGTTTTGAAAAACTAAAAAAAAATACAACTTGTTCTGAATTAAAAAAATGTCACAGATAATAAAATTAGTAGAAATATTCTCCAATCTTTTAAAACTAGTTAATATAAACTACCACCTGAAAATAAACCAGCTACTTTGCATTATGAGTGTGACCACATGTGAGTTGGGGGTGTGATATGCAAGTTTGCTACAACTGTAACAATCTTGTGTGGTGAGATGACCCAGTCATCACTCTAAATGTTACTCCACTGTAGGCTTTTAATGCGTACTCCAGCACACAATAGACATAATGGCCGAATACCAGAAGAAACATAACTCCCCACATACTATTCCGATTGGACTAGCCCACACAGGTATGGTGGCTCATTACGGACAACTATTGCAGGGTGATCATTTAACCAAATGATCTACAACTACCTTGCGACCAATTCATCATATTACAGATTTTTTTACTGGTTTAGCTTCAAGCAGTCCTGAGACAAATAGTGGCAATGTTTGCATTTAATCAAATTATTTCTACTGAAAGAGCATAAATATGATAAAACTGTGTCATAATTTGGTGAAGATTTGGTGTCTTCTTTACTCTTACAGAGAAGAGAAAGTTCATATGGCTCCTTGCTGAACTTATAAGAGGAAGTTATGAGGGACTTATTTCTGGAAAATTCAATTCAGTTTTACTTATATAGGACCAAATCACAATAGTCATGTCAATGTGACCCAAAATGTTTTTTGTTTTTTTTTATTCAGCAGGCTTTGTCTCTTTGTGACCCACTTCATTATCCAATTCAGAGTCACAGGGGAGCCGGAGCCTATGCAAGCTACGATGGGGCGAGAAGCAGGGCACAGGGCTGAACAGAGCTAACACAGAGAGACATACAGTTATTTCTACTCAAATTCACACCTTTGGGCAATTTAATTAATTTTTAATTTTTTTTTTATTTCGAACATGCAAATATAATTGAAATAACAACAGAAAAAAACCAAAAAAAACCCCCCAAAACTTTAAAATCATCAAGTTTTCATGTATATATCTTTCTCTACAGAATGCGTGTGCTCAAAAAGGAGTAGAATGAAGTTTAAACTTTTCTTGTTCCTACCCCCTTATTTCAAATTTCATTGCTTACAAATCCATATCCAGGATTCAACATTATTTGATCATATATGGTTAACTATGTACAAGTCTAACACATTAACATACACAAATAAAAACCATTTTCAGCACGTAAACCAGAACAACAACAAACTACATTTTTACATAAACTAATCACCCTGTCTATAACACCCACTTAATCTCTGAGCTTGTTTTATATCTATGTGACAAACATCTTAATGAACACTAAAGCTTGGGTTGCTCAGGCCTTGATCTATAAAAAAAAATGAGGACACAATGAGACAACTCAGTCACTGAGAGGAAGATTTCCTATATTCATGCAATTTATTATTTTTGAACAATCGTGTGAATTTTTGTATTGATGTACTTGTCTTGATTTCATCCGTACAGGTGTTCCACACACTAACTCCTCTGACTGTAATGCTAGGATATTTTACATTTGTTCTTACTACTGGCTTGCTGAACATAAGGGTTCCTCTCAGGTCAGGAGTATTTGGTCTTATTTGGAACAAGTTCTGAATGTTGTGGGGCAAAGATTTATTTGCTGCTTTGTACATTGTTTGTGCAGTTCTGAGGTCGACCAAATCGTTAAATTTGAGAATATTTAATTTGATAAAAAGTGGATTTGATGGTTCTCTTGAAGTAGCTTTATTTATTATCCTTATTGCTCTTTTTTGCAGAATGTATATTGGATAAGTGTGTGTCTTATTCGTGTTTCCCCACACTTCCACACAGTATGTCATGTACGGCAGTATAATAGAACAATAGAGAGTATATAATGATGTTTGATTTATGAGATCCTTGACCTTGTAGAGAATTGCCAGAGACTTTGATATTTTGCCTTTGATATGAGTAATGTGGGGAATCCAGGATAGTTTGTGATGTATTATCACACCAAGGAATTTTATTTCAGATACTCTGTCTAAATCAGTGTTATTTATTGTCAGTTTACTGTTAGTAGAATATGTGCGATTCCCAAATATTATGAATTTTGTTTTGCTCGGGTTCAATGTTAATTTATTATGGTCAAACCAGGTCTTCAGATTATTTAATTCATTTTCTAGCTCATTCAGAAGTTGTTTCAAGTTACTTCCACAGCACAGTAAGTTTGTATCATCCGCAAATAATATTATTTTCAAAGACTTTGAAATAGCACATATCTCATTAATATACAATATGAAAAGCAGCGGCCCCAAAACTGATCCTTGGGGAACCCCACACACAACAGGTTTCAGTTCTGACTCCATGGCATTTATTTGGGTAAATTGTTTACGGTTTGTAAGGTAACTGTTAACCCATGATAATGCCACCCCTCTGACCCCATATGTACATAGTTTGTTAAGTAACAGGTTGTGATCAACTGTATCGAATGCTTTCTTTAAATCTAAAAAAACTCCAACAGCATATTTTTTGTTTTCAATAGCAGTTGTTACTGTATCTATAAACTCCATTAAGGCATGCGTTGTGGTCCTTTTGGGTCTAAATCCATACTGCTGTTCATATAGTACATTGCTTTTTATGATAAAGTCATATAATCTATTATAAAATATTTTTTCCAGTATCTTAGAGAACTGCGGTAGTAGAGAGATGGGCCGATAGTTTGCGAGAAGATGTTTATCTCCAGCTTTATATATTGGAACTACCTTTGCAATTTTCATCTTATCAGGAAATAAACCACTTTGTAATGACAGATTACAAATGTAGGTAAATGGTTTCACAATACATCCAAAAATATCTTTAATTAAGTGCATATCAATGCCATCACAGTCAGTTGATTTCTTGGAGTTAAAGGATGTAACTACATCCATAATTTCCTCTTCATCTACTCCCCTCATAAACATTGAGTTTGCTACATTAATAGTTTTAGTTTTAGGAAGGTCTCCAGTTTTTACAATTTCTTTAGCCAAGCCAGGACCAACATCAAGAAAAAAGTCATTAAAACCATTTGCAATTTGTTTTATGTCACTAGTCGTTGTATTTTGTATTTGAAAGTTATTTGGATATTCCAGTCCTTTAGTTCCTTTATTTACAATATTATTTAGTACTGTCCACATGTTTTTCATATTTTTTTTATTTTCATCTAAAAGTTTACTGTAGTAATTTCTTTTGCTGCTTCTCATGATCCTTATCAATTTATTCTTATACCTCTTATAAGTTTGTTCAGCTTCTATTGTTCTTTTCTTTAAAAATGTCTTATACAACAGATTTTTTTTCTTGCATGCGTTCAATATCCCCTTTGTTAGCCATGTGTTTTTTTGCTGAGTTTTCAGTTTTCTTTGTTTTATTCACCAGGGCACAGTGTTTATTGTAAAGAGTTAATATTATTGATAAGAAGTTTTCATATGCCACGTCAACATCTTGAACATAGATGTTACTCCAGTCTTGGTTGTTGAGCTCTTTCTTAAGGTGGCAAATTGCTTCTTGTGTTTTATGTCTAATTAATTTCTTATTAGGTTCACATCTGTTAATCCTGGCGTAGCTCTGTACTGTTGCAAAAACTGGTAGATGGTCACTTAAGTCATTTATTATTAATCCACTTTCAACATTGCTGTCAACAACATTAGAGAAAATATTATCGATAAATGTAGCACTATGTGAGGTTATTCTTGTTGGACGGCAGATTAAGGTATAAAGATTAATGCTGTACATTGTATGGATGAAATCAGTGACGGCACTGTTCACAGTTGGATTCAACAAATCTATATTGAAATCACCACATATAAATGTCATTTTCTTGTTGTTAATGGGATTGTACATCTTCAACATTTCCTCTGTGAACATTTTTATACATGATCCAGGGGTCCTGTAGATACAGCTGATTTGCAGATTCTTTGACTTTCCAGCTTCTATTTCGATAGTTATGCACTCCATTATGTTATCCAGTGCTAGTGACAGTTCACTGATGATTCTACATTTGTAATTTTTATCAGTATAAAAGGCAACGCCCCCTCCCCTTTTTTTATTTCTTTTGATGTAATACATGTCATAGCCATCAATCTTCACTAAGCTTCTACTATTAAAATGTATGTTTGATATTACATTATCCATTATTATATTTGATTGAATCGCTCATTTGTATAATACTCACATTTTTGATCATACTTATGGGTATAGAAATTGTTTTTAGGGTCTATATCCTGTTCTAAGTCCCATGGTCTGTGATCAGTATATTCAAAGGGTTTTAGTCCCAAATCCTTATATACAATGTTCATATGTGGGTAACATTCATTTTCACCTTACTAAGATAAGTGATTATTTATCACAGTTTTGTCATGCTATATGATTTATTTCTATAGTTGGTGTCTCGAGTTGTTTGTTTTTTTTAGCATTTCTAGTATTTATCCAGTTCTGAAAGTTCTTTAATGACCACAACTTTTTGTTCTTCTGGTGTTCCTTTGAGTTTGATGTAGACCTTGCGGTTTGCAGTCCATGTTGACTGAATCTTGTTTTGTCTTCTTAGTATTCGTGCTTGTCGTGCTATGTCAGCATTTTTCTTTGTCAGATGCTCGTTTATGTAGACATTGGTTCCTCTCAGCTTCTTAGCTTGTCTTAGTAGCTCCTTTTTTGATTTTCTGTTCACAAAACAAATTATTATAGATGGTTTTCCACTATTATTTTTTCGAGGCAGAGGATGGCAAGCTTCAATATCTTTACTATTAATGGTAATTCCCTTGCCACTAAAGAAATTGAGAATTTGTTGCTCCAAAGAGTCGATGTCAGCTTCAGTGGGCTCCCTGCCTTCCTCTGCCACTACAGCTCTGGCATACGTTCCTTGTTTGGTCTCCAATCCACTTACTATTAAGTCATTCATACGGGTGTACTGCTCTAGATCTGCCACTTGGGACTCAAGTAGGGCTATTTTTTTGTCCTTTTCTTCATTTAGTTTTTGCAGTTCTTTAATCTGTCCCATCATATCCAACAGCAATTTCTGTTGTTTGGAGATAGTAGAAAGCTCTCCTGACATGTAATTTAGAAATTTCTTAATCTCCTCCATCTCCTCCTCGGAGACTGTGCCTTTCTTTGGTGGCTGTCCTCTGATATGAATGTGCACACAAAATGGTTCAATTTCAGAATGACAACCATTGAGTACTGTTGGACATTTTGGTCCTGTCAGTAGTTGTTTCCTTGATCACACCTCAGATCCAAGCATGAACCACCATTTAGAATCACCAAATAACCTAAACCCACTAATTGTCTGTCTTTGGACTGCCCCGAGTACCCAGAAATAAGCCACGCAAACTCCACACTGGGTTAAGATCTCTTCTTTGGCCAAAATCACTGGAGATGGTTCAGGTGCACCCGGAGACAGGATTAGCTTTAGCTCCCACTGCTCAAAACCACCATCTCGTCCCTTTTCAAAGTACTTACCAGTGATGCTGCAGAGACTGAATCATACCCAAGGGTGTCTAGCAGCTTCTCAGTCGCTTGCTGTGCTGCAGGGGTGGCCAACCAGTCAGAGACCAAGAGCCACTTTTTTTACTGTGTTATCGCGAAGAGCCACATCATACACATGGGCACACATGAACATGCACAAAAAATACACACATCTCTGCTCAGCCAGATTTATTGTAAATGTCACACACCAACATGATAATGACAGAAATGGACTCCTACAGTAGTAAAACCACAGGCCAGTCATTTTCAACAATGAACATTGTGCGCACTGTCTCACACACACAAACTCTCAGTTCAACCAAGTCCACAAACAGAAATATAATAATCTACAATAGCATTTTTCTTTTACAATGCATGTTGTTTAGTGGGACTTCTATTCAATTCAATTCAATTCAATTCAATTTTATTTATATAGCGCCAAATCACAACAAAAGTCGCCTCAAGGCGCTTTACATTGTACAGTAGATCGCACAATAATAAATACAGAGAAAAACCCAACAATCATATGACCCCCTATGAGCAAGCACTTTGGCGACAGTGGGAAGGAAAAACTCCCTTTTAACAGGAAGAAACCTCCGGCAGAACCAGGCTCAGGGAGGGGCGGGGCCATCTGCTGCGACCGGTTGGGGTGAAAGAAGGAAAACAGGATAAAGACATGCTGTGGAAGAGAGACAGAGATTAATAACAATTATGATTCAATGCAGAGAGGTCTATTAACACATAGTGAGTGAGAAAGGTGACTGGAAAGGAAAAACTCAATGCATCATGGGAATCCCCCGGCAGCCTACGTCTATTGCAGCATAACTAAGGGAGGATTCAGGGTCACCTGGTCCAGCCCTAACTATATGCTTTAGCAAAAAGGAAAGTTTTAAGCCTAATCTTGAAAGTAGAGATAGTGTCTGTCTCCCGAATCCAAACTGGAAGCTGGTTCCACAGAAGAGGGGCCTGAAAACTGAAGGCTCTGCCTCCCATTCTACTTTTAAATACCCTAGGAACAGCAAGTAAGCCTGCAGAGCGAGAGCGAAGTGCTCTAATAGGGTGATATGGTACTACAAGGTCATTAAGATAAGATGGGGCCTGATTATTTAAGACCTTGTATGTGAGGAGCAGGATTTTGAATTCAATTCTGGATTTAACAGGAAGCCAATGAAGGGAAGCCAAAACAGGAGAAATCTGCTCTCTCTTTCTAGTCCCTGTCAGGACTCTTGCTGCAGCATTTTGGATCAGCTGAAGGCTTTTCAGCGAGTTTTTAGGACATCCTGATAATAATGAATTACAGTAGTCCAGCCTCGAAGTAATAAATGCATGAACTAGTTTTTCAGCGTCACTCTGAGACAGGATATTTCTAATTTTAGAGATGTTGCGCAAATGGAAGAAAGCAGTCTTACATATTTGTTTAATATGTGCGTTGAAGGACATGTCCTGGTCAAAAATGACTCCAAGGTTCCTCACAGCATTACTGGAGGCCAAGGTAATGCCATCCAGAGTAAGAATCTGGTTAGATACCATATTTCTAAGATTTTCAGGGCCGAGTACAATAACCTCAGTTTTATCTGAATTAAGAAGCAGAAAGTTAGCGGCCATCCAGGTCTTTATGTCTTTAAGGCATTCCTGCAGTTTAACTAATTGGTGTGTGTTACCTGGCTTCATGGATAGATAGAGCTGCGTGTCATCTGCATAGCAGTGAAAATTTATGCTATGTCTTCTAATGATGCTGCCTAGGGGAAGCATGTATAATGTAAATAGAATTGGTCCTAGCACTGAACCCTGTGGAACACCATAATTGACCTTAGTGTGTGAAGAGGACTCTCCATTTACATGCACAAATTGGAGTCTATTAGATAGATATGATACAAACCACTGCAGTGCAGTACCTGTAATACCTACAGCATGTTCTAATCGCTCTAATAGGATATTATGGTCAACAGTATCGAACGCTGCACTGAGGTCTAGCAGGACAAGCACAGAGATGAGTCCACTGTCAGAGGCCATAAGAAGAGCATTTGTAACCTTCACTAAAGCTGTTTCTGTGCTGTGATGAGCTCTGAAACCTGACTGAAACTCTTCAAATAAGCCATTCCTCTGCAGATGATCTGTTAGCTGTTTGACAACTACTCTTTCAAGGATGTTTGATATGAAAGGAAGGTTGGAGATTGGCCTATAATTAGCTAAGACAGCTGGGTCTAGAGATGCTTTTTAAGTAAAGGTTTAACTACAGCCACCTTGAAGGCCTGTGGTACATAGCCGATTATTAGAGATGGGTTGATCATATTTAAGATTGAAGAATTAATTAATGGCAGGACTTCTTTGAGCAGTTTTGTAGGAATGGGGTCTAAAAGACACGTTGATGGTTTAGAGGAAGTAATTATTGAAGTTAACTCAGAAAGATCAATTGGAGAAAAAGAGTCTAACTTAACATCAATGGTATTAAAAGTAGCTGTAGATAATATTACATCTGTGGGATGATTATTGGTAATTTTTTCTCTAATGATAAAAATTTTATTTGTGAAGAAGTTCATGAAGTCATTACCAGTTAACGTTAAAGGGATGGTTGGCTCAGTAGAGCTCTGACTGTTTGTCAGCCTGGCTACAGTGCTGAAGAGAAACCTGGGGTTGTTCTTATTTTCTTCAATCAGTGATGAATAGTAAGATGTTCTGGCTTTGCGGAGGGCTTTCTTATAAAGCAGCAAACTAATTCTCCAGGCTAAATGATGATCCTCTAAATTTGTGACACGCCATTTCCTCTCCAGCTTACGAGTTATCTGCTTTAGGCTACGTGTTTGAGAATTATACCACGGAGTCAGGTACTTCTGATTTGAGACCTTAGTTTTCAAGGCATTCCTTGCCTTGAACAAGCCTCTTCAAATCTGAGTTGTATTCCGTTGTTGCCACTCGAAGCATTTCTTTCACATGAGTGTCAGTCAGAACAGATCGATGCTTTGATTTCACATGTTTTAGGGTAGAAAACACAGACTCACAGACATTGGGGCATTTTTCCAGAACTCAATGGTCCCTTCCCTTAAAGCAGGTTTCAATTGGTCCTCCTCACAAAGATTGATCATCTCCAACTCAGCCGCAGCTTCATCTGTGACTAGCGGGACTTTCAAACAGCCGGTCTCTGCATTAAATGGGTCGACAAGGAATGTAATCTGTGGCCTTTTCAATTGTAGATCATGGAACCGGGTCACAAAGCTTTCGTGCAAGTTTTCAACCAGCATTGCATATCTGGCTCTTTGCTTACTCAGGGCAGCGCTTGCCCGCTGGCTTTTAGCAGAGTGGGAAAATGTGTTAAATCCCCCTTTTGAATATGCATCTTGAACAGCTTCAATTTGTTGACAAATGCAAACAAACTTTGCATCAGGTCAGGCAACATTTTTAACTTACCCTGCAGGGCCAGGTTCAGTCTGTCCTGAGTGACACAGCATATTGACCAAAAAGGCCAGATCCATAATCCACTCTGGATAGTCCTTGTCATTCTTTTCCATAAACAGTTTCACAGCATCCAAAAGCTCAAACAAGCGAGAGAGTACCTGGCCTTTTGACAGCCACCTCACAGTGCAGTGCAGTGGCAGGTCACCTGGAAGCCCTTGGTCCAGCTAAGCGAAGAGACTCTTGAATTACCTGTCGTTAGGTGCATGTTCACAGATCCCATCATGGCTGGTGCTCCATCCGTGGCTATTGCAGTTCATTTCGTTATGGGCAGATTTACTGCCATCATGGTTTCTTTCACATCTATGCCACGGGTTCTGTCTTTTAATGGCACAATATCCAGGAGTTCTAATTTGATCACACAATCGTTTGACACAGTTGCCAATATTTGCACGGTCTGAGGCTTGTCTTGTCATATCACAACTCTCATTCAATGTGACACTAAAATATTCACATGCTTGAAGGTCAGAGTTCAACTGTGATTCAATAGCCGTGTTAATGTCCGATATTCTGTGTTCAACAGTGTGGCGGGACAGTTGGACGTCTGATACCATGCGTTTTAGTTTGTTGTTTTCAGGAGACAAGATTTCAACAACGTCACTGAGGCATTTTTTAACGAACTCCCCTTCATTGTATGGCTTTTTAGCCTGTGCAATGTTCCAAGCCAGCTGATAGGATGCGAGCGTCATGGTCTCTGACCGCTTTGTAAATTTTTGGAAAAAGTGCATCTGCTTTTCTGCCTGACTTTTCAAAGTGGCCAACTCGTGCTTGCGAAGTTCAGTCCCTTTTGGAAATTCCTGGTCGATGTTAGCATGGCGTGAGCTAAAGTGGCGCTGACGATTTGAAGCTTTGAAATGCACTAATGATGTCTGGCATATAAGGCAGAATGGCTTGCCATTGTGTTCAACAAAAAAATATAAACTCTCCCACTCTGTTAAAAACGTCCAGTGTTCATCTTCATATTTTCGTTTTGCTGTGCATTTTTTCCCTGCCATTTTGAGGGCGAACTTGCCCCTACTGGGAAACTTTGCGGTATTTTTCATCTCACACACATGCGCATTTGATGAAAATACCATTTTGAACTCAAGCGAAGCGAACGCACACATTTTAAAACAGCAACAACACAAAAAAAACCCCAAAACACTTCGATATCAACGTAACAGCCGCATGAAACCAGGCAAAGAGCCGCATGTGGCTCGAGAGCCACGGGTTGGCCACCCCTGCTCTGCTGTCTTGTATGGCAAGCTCTGGTGGTGGACTCTAATCCCACATCCACGGTGTTATCTTCTGAGGAATCTAGCAGTGCTGCAGGGGTCCGTGGTTGGGATTGCAGCTCCTCCATCTCTCCTTCGATGTTGGAGTTTGACACCATCTCTAGAGATGATGTTTTCAGGTTGAGGACGCACATTCTGCACATTCTGGGTGGATTAATATGATTTTCTGTCCACCTTCAGGGAACTGGATCACTGATATCATAGGATGATATCATGCCGATGTAGAATTCCACACTGGTTCACAGTGAATTCCAATTCCACGCACTGAGACAGGGAAATTGCAGGTAAAGCCAGGTACTGAATATGAGAATAAATACCTTGCACCGAATGAACTGGAAAATAGATTTCACAGCAGGTATCACACCCCTAGGGATAAGCCATGTCCAAAAGGTACCTAGCTTGTCACAGTTTAATGGCACATTTAATAAAGCTTTGTCGCATCTCTAACGATGATAACACAAAGTCTCCTTTAATTTTTCTTCTCAAAGAGAAAGCACACGTGTGGCTAGACAGCATAATCAAGAATCGGTGCAGTGCTGAGCGCGTCTCTGGGCAATAGTCACCAATTTAATTATTCATTTATATTCCCTGCAGGTGCGAAGGAGTCCAGTCCGTGTCATCTATTACACAAACCTCCTCATCTCCAATCTAATCCAGATCTTCATAACAATTGTTGAGGTATTAAGAATAAGAAGTAGCATAGCTCATCTTATTTACTATTGTGTGATGGCCAGTCTACACTTCAAGTTGTGCATCGCTCTGGAAAGGTACCTGTTGGTCTTTTAGTGTGTGTGTGTGTACTTACATGTCTGATCATTCTATTATACTATGACACAGTCGTAAAATATCATTCTGTACAATGATAAATAGAATTTGTCTTTCTTGTGTTGCAGGTATTTTTCCATCAGCTACCCACTGTTAGACTTCCCCAAAGAAACAAGGAGTTCTGTGCTGGTCCGTGTTCTGGTCTGGGCTTTTTGTATTGTTAGTGTTCCTTTTGCCTTCGTCTTATGTTTGTTTGTACGTTTAATTATTTATGCCGTCCTCAGGAGATGTTCATGTTCTACTCAGGTCCGACCTTCAGTGACCTGCCTGATGCCTGTGAATTTTCCTAATGTGAAATATGCCAAAAGGTTGGGAAACACTTACCCAGGTTATGTCTAAGGCACAGAAGTCTGAATCAGCTGTAACATTTTGTTATCCTCAGTCTGTCAGTAAGATTTAGACGTTTTACAGATTCAGGCATTTATACTCTATGAGCATGACAGGGGAGAAGAGGCCTTGTCCCTGGGGGGCGAGTAAATTAAATAGCATATAAATAAGATCATAATTTCTTTCCTTTTATGATTGAGCTTTGTAGTTAGAGCAGTTAAGTAGTTAAATTCCCAGACAGCGTCTGTGTCGTTAAACTGCATTTTTATTAGTTCACTTCTCTTTGACAGAGTTTGAAACTTCAAGATAAAGACTGTTAAACTCAGATGTTATCTGAGTATCTGATGTTTAAAATATCAGATATGAACTACTAACTTGGTCGTTAACAAGTTAAAGAAGAAAATAATTCATAAATCATAAGTATCATAGATAAATTGTTTACTTTTCCTTTTAGTTTCATATGGCCACTTTGTTGGGTTTAAGAAACACACAGATGGAAAGACGAGTTATTGTAAATTAAACTTAACGCTTGGCCACATTCTGAAAAAGAAAAACTATGTTAAAAATCAACCATCTACTCTGCACTGTGAGTGTGACCACATGTCAGTGTGGGTGGGGTATAACTTAGACTACCACCACTTCCCTGTTCAAGACAAACTCATCATATTACAGATTTTACACTCCAGTTCAACTGAAAGCGGCTCTCAGGTCAGTGAAGGCAATGTTTACAATATTGTTATTATTTGTACTTGAAGAGGAGCATAATTATGATGAAACAGCCTCATAAATAGGACAGTCGGTGTTATGTGATCGACTCATTTCTTTTGTGTTTGCAGTTTGTTCTTCTGTGTAAAAGCAGTGAATGGAAATGTGTGTATTGTTAATGCACTAACTAAACCTGATTCTGTTCAGATTAGGTCAGCTCAGTTTTATTTATAATCAAAGTGAAACTGGTGGCTTTATATGGTAAATAGTGCTGTTATAATTAACGCGGTAATGCAAATAAATACGCCATCACGGTCAACGCGATTAAAATGAACGCATCTGGAGTGCAGAATGACTCAAAATCCCTGACATGTTTCTGTCAACACATTTTGGGCAGTTTGTCCAAGTAGAGTTACCTTCGCACATACGCAAATGGGCAGTTGATCTGGTAGTGACGGGCAGCTGAACCAATCAACTCAATCTGGAAGCTGATAAACGGACATTTGGCCTCTTTATGGAAAATTTGAGTATTTAAGAAATAACAAGATGGAACAGTCGACCCACAGAAAGCATTATGCGCATTGTGCAAGAAGGAATTTTCTTTTCACCGAAGCGCTTCCAGCTTAAAATATCACATTGACGCGAAGCATACGTTAGTCGAGGATGCTGCTAGCACTTTGGCTAACGCGTCACCCAGCTTGCGACAAACCACTCACAGAGCATTGGGGACTCAGCAAGTCTACCTCGGAAATATTGACTGACACAATTGCCAAATGGATTGCAACAAACTGCAGACCTATTAATATGACTGAGAACACACACTTTACATAGCTTTGGTTCCTCGTTTCAAGGACTTGAAGTGCCTCCCCAGGAGTGACAGACAGAGAGTGGATAAATGTTTTTGTTTTTTGTTAACATGAATGTTCAAGATGTTCAATAAACATGTTAAGTTCAGATATTTTCCCTTTTTTCTCGAGTCTGTTTGCTCATGCAAAATGAAAAGTGATTAATATAGAATAAAAATGAATGATATTTAATCGTGATTAATCACAATTAATCCACAGTAACCCTGTGATGAATCTGATTAAACAGTTTAATTGTTTGACAGCACTAATATATATTATATATTAGTGTATACTTACCTATTAGTATATAGGTTTTTTTGAAGTTGTATTTCACAGGAGAGAAACTGTGTTAAAAGATTGAAGAAAACTATTCAAATTCTCTTTGAATTTAAGCACACATTCTTTGTGTTTACTCTGCATTTACTTCATTATATTACATAAATGTCAGTTACAAGCTTAAATATAAAGTTGAAATCATTTTATTGCAATCAGGCTATTGATCAAGTAATTGCAATTAATCGCGATTAATAACCGAAAATTGTGAGATTAGTTTTTTTTTCTATTGACAGCACTAATATAAATACAAATAAATTATGAAAAAGTAATGATATTGTGCTCTTTGCTTCCATATATATAGTTAATGTGGACTGCACTAATTGTACTAAAATTACTTGCCATACCCCTTATCTCAAATCAGATATTTTATTTTTGTATCTTTACTTGCTTGACTGTGAATGTGAGGGGGGGTTGGGGTGTAGAGTGAGTTACCACAACTTTCCTGTTGAACACAAGCTCTAAAAACATCCTCCCTAGTGACAGGTGACTAGCTCTGGTGGAAGCAGCACTGAGCAAAGTAATGTAAATGCTTACAATTATTAATATAAAGTGTTAAAAACTCCCAATTCTTTTAATCTTTGGGCTGAAGGAAGGACAATACTCGGTGTATAAATGCTCAATCAACAATCATTTATTTCCATACAATTCAACACTTCAGAGCATAAGAACCATCATGATGGGGAGACCTGCCTGCAGAGGGTCACAGCAAGTCTCAAAATGGTGATGGGTTACTCAGCTTCTTATAGCCTCTAGTAGCCCCCACCTAGTCGTAAAAGCCTAAACATTCACATTCTTTCTCTCACACGGCGCCTAAGTTATGACCTCGGCTCCTTGTTTTTATGCTCTCTGTAAAGGTGGGGGTATGGACTGTAGTCTGTTTCTCCCATTATCAGTACAAGGCCCTCTGCACCCAACATTCTCTTCATGATTCAGCAGTATGAAATGTCAAGAAACAGTGTAACACATTCAACAGTGTCGAGTAATGCAGGTCAATCCAATAGATCTAATGATTTTCACACTCTTTTAAGTCAGAAGTATAATGCAAACTAAAACTACATACTGATCACACACTCTATATTAAGGGGTATAATATGATCTACAGCAGTATCATAATTCAACTACTTTGATTACATATATATGGTAACATATGATAACAGAATAATCTCACAAAAGTCATGACACTTTATATACACTTGGAAATGTAAATGTGTATATCAGGGGTCCCCAATCCCAGTCCACGAGGGCCGGTGTCCTGCAGGTTTTAGATGTGTCCTTGATCCATCACAGCTGATTTAAATGGATAAATTACCTTCTCAACATGTCCTGAAGTTCTCCAGAGGCCTGGTAATGAACTAATCATGTGATTCAGGTGTGTTGACCCAGAGTAATATCTAAAACATGCAGGACACCGGCCCTCGCGGACTGGGATTGGGGACCCCTGGTGTATACTTGACAGAGAAATGTTAGTTTTTAAATCACAATGCATCACAATTGATTATTTTGTCAGTCTGGTTCAAAACCATTTCATCAAAGTATTGAGACATATAAATCCAGACTGCTACAAGCACAATCTTGAAAACAATATTGTGTTACACAAGTAAACCCAGTTTTGTAAGTAAAAATAGCCCTTTATTGTCATTGTCATTGTACAAGGAAATTGTACATGTACAATGACTTGTTTGCTTTCTCACCATTATTTTTATCCATCATTTCATGTTCACCTAACAGTGTTACACTCTTGCTTTTTCCAACACTTGCTGTTCCAATAGCTGGCATTTTCTTCTGGAGGAACTTCATCACAGAAAGTGAGCTTGAGGTGGGATGGAAAGTGAGATGGGGCTTATCCTTGTGGTGCTAACGATCTGTGGAAGCACCTGTATTGCTTTGACCATCGTGGTTATCTGTGGTGTGTGTTTTTTAGTAAGTAAATAATAACTTATATTCATGTCTCTTTATATCTGTCATGATGTGAATAATTTGAGGAAAACAATCTGTCCAATACAATAATTCAGGGCACTATGATGCTCACATTTCTAATACAGTCTGTAGATACATTTGTCTTTGTGTCTTTCAACATAACTTTAATCAATGATTATTACAATTAAGGTATTTCTTCAGTATTCTCAATGAACAGGAACTTGTAGGTTTTAACTGGAAGATGTGAAACACATTATGGACCCTCATGTTATGTGGTAACTTGAGGCAGACAGAAACAGAGTTAATTAGGCCTCGATTTCAATTTACCTCAATTCGATTCAGTGTTATTTATATAGCTGACAATCATAACAACAGTTACCTCAAGGCCCTACAGTACTACAAAGAAACGCTATCAATCATATGAGCCCTATAATTAAGCACTTTGGCAACAGTTGCAAGGAAAAACTCCCTTTTGACAGGAAGAAACCTCAAGCAGAACCAGGGTCAGGGAGGGGCGGGGCCATCTGTTGTGATCAGTTGGGTTTAGGGAGGAAGACAGAACAAAGACTTCCTGTGTAAGAGAGCCAGAGATTAATAATAACTAATAATTAAATACAGAGAGGTGTATAAACACATATTGGGGGGGAAAAGTGGCCGAAGAAGAAACACTCTGGGAATCCCCAGCAGCCTACACCTATTGCAGCGTAACTAAGGAAGGATTCAGGGTCACCTGGTCAAGCCCTTACTATGTGCTTTAGCAAAAAGGTAAGTTTTAAGCCTAATCTTAAAAGTAGAGAGGGTGTCTTTCTCCCAATTTCTCCCAGTAAGCTGGTTCCACGGAAGAGGGTTCTGAAAACTTAAGGCTCTGCCTCCAGAGTACAAATAATTTAGGCAGGAAACAATGTGGGCTACTTTAGGAAAAAAAAAGATCAACAAAGGTTAATATTACTGTGTAACCTTAAGATGGCGATAGACCAGCAACAAAGTCCAGGGTTCCGGCCATGTGGGGTAGTGGACCAGTGATTTAAGCCCCCAGGTAAGTCAGCCAATAGTATAGGAGGAAGGCAGTCGAAATTAATCAAGCATGGGGACTACCTACTTGTCACCCGTTGAGATGTTTCGCCTCTTTGAGATAAGTGATGCTTTTATAATCAGTCCAGACGATGAATGGGTGCTCAGCTCCTTCCAGTCAGTGTTTCCACTCATTGTTATGTTCTGCTGGTGGGAGGCAGTTAGAATAAAAGGCACATGAGTGCATCTCACCCTCCTTTTGTTGGGAGAGAACAAGGCCCACTCTGGTGGTGTCCGGTTGGATGTGGATAGGAGTTGGGGTAAATAACTCTTTGGGCTAAGAAAAAGGCTTTTGCCTCTGACTACTACTGAAAAGGGATTTTGAAAAGTGATGTAAGTAAGAGGGATCAATCTGACTATGGTTCCAGATGAAGCAGAGATAGAAGTCTCCAGGAAAACTCCAAAGTCCAGGAAACCTTGTAAAAAACTGAACATTAGACATGACACAGTCTGATCAATGAGGTCTAAACTCCTAAACTCCTCATGATATGCCACTCATGTCTTCATTCTCATGTCATGCTCAGAAACCTTTCCACAATAATAATTAAAGTAAAAGCAAGTGGAAAAATGTATGTTGTCACTACAAAAACATTTTATAAAAAGAGTTAGTTTAAGACGTGTAATGTATATATTACTACATTAATGCATTTTTTTTCTGTTGCAGTTGCGACGGGATCAGGCTCCTGTCACATATTACACAAGCCTCCTTGTCTTCAATCTATTCCAGTTCCCATTTGTTATGGCCATGAAGATCAGCAATACATCCTTCAGTATTCCTGTTGTCATTTATCTCTCTGGTTTGATGGCCACTCTTTACTTCAAGATGTGCATTGCTCTGGAAAGGTACCGCTCTGTGTTTCAGTGTGTGCACTTGCACGTGTGTGAACATTATATTATACTGTGAAGCATCATTATGTTCAAACATATACCTTTCTGTATTGTTATAATCAGAATATCTGTATTACATATTTTGCAGGTATTTTTTCATCGCATTCCCGCTGTTGAACTGCATCAGGCAACCGAAAGGTTCTGTGCTGGTCTTTGTTTTGGTCTGGGTCCTTTGTATTGTTAGTGCTGCTCTTGCTGTAACCATAGAAGACTTTTCACGCTTAATCATTCATGCCTTCTTCCCTGCCCCCGTGTTAATCTTCTGTTTAGCTGGAACTATCAAAGCCCTGCCGGCTGCCACATCAGTGTCCACTGAGGAAAAGCGAAGAATTGTGGGAACTTTGGTTTTGTTGCTATTTAACTACTTTCTGATAAACCTACCTGCAGTTACTCTATCAATATATCTAACTGGCAACATTGACCTATATTGCATTGCATTCCTAATTTTTTTTCTTTTCGGTCACTTTGTAGACTTTACTTTGTTTATTTTCATGCAGAATGGGCCAGTTGACAAGCTGCTGGCATGTATGTGCTGCTGCAGCGAAACTGCAGCAGATATCAGCAGCAGATCATCAGTGTGACTGATGGTAGCACAGGGAGTTGGGTTCATGCATTCAGAGACAAAGAGAGAAAGAGATCGGGACTCACATGAAGGTAGAGTTTAGAGATTAGAGTGAATTAAGCAAACACCATCATCTGCAAGTGGACATCGGACAGCTCCAGGATTTTAGAACTGCTGCTCTCAGCTGAAGCATCTTTGGCTATTGACCACCTGGCATCCAGTTCTCAGTCAATCTGAACCCGCCTAACAGGAAGCATTGTTTTATTTAAATGGATGATATGAATGAATGAATTCTCCTGTACTCTTTCTATTTTTAGATAGTAAATAAAGGTAGAATTTTAAAAAATAGTCCTTTATTAATGTTACATTTACATTTAAGCCTTTCTAGCACTTTTTTGAGTTTTGTGTTCCTCACAATAACATTTGTGTTTCCTCTGATCTACTAGTTATGATTCCATTATGTAAAACTAGTAATATGAAATATGTACCTGCATACGTGCTTTGGCTGTGTTGGCTACCTGAATATAGTGATTCAATGTTGAGACTTTTTTTTGAAAACTTCTTTTATGGATGGATTAAAAAAATTACAAGAAAAAAAATTAAACTGGAAGTTTTTGTTTTCAGTTGAACTAGCTGATCACAGTGCACAGTGAACATCTCTGCGAGTGCATGTCAGAGAAATCCTGTTAAGGCTTTTTATACATTTTATATACTTTTTTCCACACTTACTCTGGGAAACGATATGTGTGACTTTCCTAGACCTTCCTTTTGAAGCAAACAGTTTAGTTACACGATTTGCTAGTATATGATGCTGATGGTACATTAGACAACAGATATCAGAGGAGGCATAACAAGGACTGGGAGAAAAACAGAGGGACACAAACAGGAAGAGAGATATTTTTACTGTTGTCATATTACATTACAACTGCTTTATATAAGTACTGCTATGTAATATATTGCCAAAAGTTTTCACTCACCAATCCAAATAATTGAATCAGGCGTTTCAGTCAATTCTTTAACAACAGGTGTATAAAATCAAGCATCTAGGCATGCAGACTGCTTTTACCAACATTTGTGAAAGAATGGGTTGCTCTCAGGAGTTCACTGAATTCCAGCATGATACCGAGACAGGATGTAGAAGAAGCCAGTCATCAAATTTCCTCGCTACTAAATATTCCACAGTCAGCAGTTAGTGTTGTGATAACAAATCAGAAGTGGTTGGGAATGACAGCAATTCAGAAGAATGGTCAAACCTTCCTATAAATTTTCTGGAAAGCCTTCCCAGCCAAAAATTCTACTGAAAAAAGGTAAATAAATTAAAATTTGTACTGAAAAGAGGTATAAAGAACTGTTGCCGTGAGCAGGATTCGAACCTGGGCCTTCTGGTCTCAAAGCGGCTAATCATCTCACTGAGCCAAAATGGTTCTCAAGAAGTTTAAAAGAGAAGGTGAAACTGACAATTCTGCTGAAATGAGCAGAAGATGCTGAGATTTGTGCTGATAAGAGGTGAAAAGGCTTAAAATTCTGCTAAAAACAGGTGAAAAAGCTGAAAATTCTCCAGAAAAGAGGTGAATCAGCAGAATTTCTGCTGAAAAGAGGTTTCTGCTGAAAACAGCTGAAAAGGCTGGGATTTGTGCTGAAAAGGGGTAAAAAAACTGAAAATTCTGCTGAAAAGGGGTGAAAAAACTGAAATTTGTGTTGAAAAGAGTTAAAAAGTTTTAACTGTTAACTGAAAGGATTTGAACCCGGGCCTCACAGTCTGAGAACGGCTGCCCATCTCACTGAGCTACAACACAGCTTAGCCTAGCAAGCAGAAATAAGTGACAACATTGGTAATGTGTTCCATTCATCAATGGGTAAAAAAAAATTGCATAAAAAATTCAATATCTCAAAAAGTATAGAAGTTATGAGCACCAAGGGGGAGGAAAAACTCTCTTTTAGCAGGAAGAAACCTCCGGCAGAACCAGGCTCATCTAGGGGCAGCCATCTGCCAGGACTGGTTGGGTTTTGTTTAACTGTAATTTGGATAAAGTGCCAGTTTAATATTATTTTTGAGATCCGTGCTGAAATAAGGCCCCTGGAGTAAAGCCAGTTCAACACCATAAAGTCAGACTTCACACAGTGGACTCAAATGCTAACCTTCTTGTATGAAGTTTAAAATTTAAACCATCTTCTCCAAACTGACAATCCGGTGCTTTCTGTGTCTGAGCTTTCAAAGTTTGAGCTTGTTGAGTCTGTGAAATCGCTGAGTTCTGTTTTTAGAGCGTCTCGTTGTCTGCATACATTCTCTTTTTTCGCTCTCATTGCTGCGACTTTCTCTTGCAGAGCCTTTTCCTGTCTCATTTTCTCTTTTAGTTTATCCACTTCTTTTTGCAGGACCTTGTTGAGCTCAGTAATGCTCTTTTTTTCCATTTTCAGGGAATTGTACTCGAGGTTAAAAACTCTTTCCCCTTGGAGGTTTTTCCGGAGCTCTGCAATTTCAGCTTGGAGAGCAGGAGTTGAAATCGCGAGGCTGTCGATCTCTGCTCTAAGTTCACTATTCTGTTGACGCAAAGCCTGTTCCTTAACCAGCTTTGACCGCAGCTCCTCAAGCTCTTTCTGCAGAGTGGTACCTTGGCTGGTAAGAGACTTTTTCTCTGCTTTCAGAGCCTTATAATTTGCCTTAATAGCCTTTCGACTGTCTATTTCTCCATTCAGTCTTTCAATTTCTGTAGTTATCTCGTTATTTTCTTTCTTCAAGACTTCTACCTGTTCCTTTAGTATGTTATATTTTTTCCTGTTTGTGGAGCTGAAATAGATCCACACATGACTCTACTTACAATCAGCCATTATTGTCAAATAAGTGAGTGAGCACATGTGAGTCAAGCACAAGAGTAGATCTTCTGCCCTCGTGGATCCCAGCGAAATTTTGATTTCTTTTGCACTGTAAAATGCAATATTGTGTTTAATTTAAAATATTAAATAGGCTGAACTCAATTTATATCAATTTGTTGTTAGAACTCAATTTAAATAAGTTACCAGTACTTTTTATGCAAAAACGCTGATAAACTCCATTTATTTGAGTTGTCTTAACTTAGAAAAACTAAGTAAGCTGGAAGTTTTGCTTCTCAGTGCGGAAGGATGAAAGATGTGTTTTGAAAATGCCACGTGACTACCGTCCTCCTCCCTCGCGGATCAGTCCGCATGTTCATGGCGCATTTTTTATGGAATATGTTGAGCAAACCTGGAGAAGCTCAGCTTTAGAATGAAAGTTATTGGCCATGTTTGCATAGCCCTTTTTAAAATGATGCTTTCATGACATTATTGTGTGTTGCGTGGTGATCACGGCTATCCAGACTGACAATTTGGGACATTGAATGTCACCTCTCCGGTGGGGAGGGAGCCTGAGATTGTCTAAATTGGAGTCTGTTTTATACCAAATGCAGAAAAAAATGTTTTAAGAAAGCAATTAAGTTCA
Organism: Oreochromis mossambicus; assembly: GCA_922035795.1. NCBI lineage: Eukaryota > Metazoa > Chordata > Actinopteri > Cichliformes > Cichlidae > Oreochromis > Oreochromis mossambicus. The sequence continues at coordinate 66,126 of CAKLIZ010000730.1, read as the reverse complement.
TGTTCCAAAAAATATGATTGTTTGCTTGCAGGACAACAGGAGAGATGAGTCCTCCGTCACAGATGGTGTGGTCAGTGAAGATGGTCGCCTGCAGGTTCAAGCTCCGGTAAAAACATGCCAAATAATCGACATCAGAGATAAAACCGTTTTATGTAACAAAGTTTATTTTTCTTTTATGTTATTTTCAGTTCCTAATGGCTGTGTTACTTTTAGCAACAGCAGTACTGGAGAATGTTTAGAACAAAATCATGATTTGTGTTTATTACACTGTCAGTAATGCTAATCACATCTTACAGGACTTTACTGAAACTTATTTAAGATTTTAGAAAAAGAAAAACGTATGAGGTTCACTCACAGCCAGTCACTTTGAGACGGGTAAGCATTAACCAAACAAACAGGAAATATATTTTATGTATATATATATATATATATAAATACATGCTGCTGGTGGCTTCATGTTTGTGGGCTGCTGTGAGTACGAGGTTTGTAAAGTAGGTTACCACAGCTTCCTTGTTTAAGACAAACTCATCACATTATAGTCAAAGGAGTTTGCAAAGAAAAGCGTCTGGACTTCTTTACGTTGCTTGAAGACGTTTCACCTCTCATCCGAGAAGCTTCTTCAGTTCTAAGGTCAAATGGCAGAGAGTCCCAGATTTAAACCCAGTGGGAGTATCCCCCAAGGAGGGACAAAGGACCCCCTGGTGATCCTCTAATCACATGCGCCAAGGTGTGAAAGCGGGTGTGGGACCTAATCAGCCAGGGTTTCGGGTGAGCTCATTGTGAAACCTGGCCCCACCTTGTCATGTGATTTCCTGAGGTCAGATGGCCCAGGATGTGAGTGGGCGTTAAGGCGTCTGGGGAGGGAACTCAAAACTGGATTATATATATATGTGTGTATATAGATATATACATGTAAAACACTTTAATCTACACCTTTGGTTGCAATATGTCAAATTTCTCACTGCATTAATATGGTTTCAATTAATATTTCCTGCAGGGTCAAAGATATCAGGTTCCTGTCATCTATTACATAAACCTCATTGTCGCCATTCTAATCCATCACAGCACAATGTTCTTTTGGTGGGACATAGTGCATGACACCATTGCATGTTTCTTTTACTGTTTTGCTGTGACGGCCACACTTTACAGGTATTGTTTCATCGCCTGCCCACTGTTGGACTGCCTGAGACAAACTAAGGGTTCTGTACTGGTCTGTGTTCTGGTCTGGGTCCTTTGTAGTGTTAGTGTTGCTCTTGCTATTTTTTTTTTAATTAATTTGTACGTTTATTAACTTTCAACTTAGAGCCACGCTTCCCTGTCACAACTATTGATTTTATCACTATGATCTTTTTTCTTTTTAGTTCATTGTTGGACTTGATTCTGTTTACCTTCATGTGTAATGGGCCCATTGACAGGCTGCTGGCACGTCTGTGCTGCTGCAGTATGGAGAGCAACAACACAGGAGATGTGACTGATGTTAGCACAGACAGGTCAGATCATGTAGTAAGAGATGAAGGGAAAGAGGAAACAGGGTCACATGATGGGAGAGATGGTGAGGAATTAGCAAGAGTGAGATAAGTGAACACCATCCTTTCCAAATATTTTTTAGCTGTCCCCTCAGACTGTCAATCACCTAAGTTTCAAACGAAAATGTACAAATTATTTTGTAATTTCTTCTAAATAGCATGAAGGTGGTGCAGTGATTATGTCACCTCACAGCAGGAAGTATGGGGCCTTTTATTAAATTTTTTTCCTGTCCTGTCCGACAGTGTAGCAATCAGAATTGTTGTCTGAAGGACAAAAAGAACCAAACAAATTTACATTCACAAGTGGAGCATTACAGCCTTTGCTATAGTGGTCCACTTGATAATCAAATTTTATTAGAACTTTTTTATTTTGGGTTATTATAACTAGAGCTGACAAGGGCGTGGGGACAGGAAAGAAAAAAGAAAGAAAGAAAGTAATGATTGGGAGAAAGTTAACAGAAGGGGAGGGAGAGAGAAAAAGAGGAGAAGAAGAGGAACAGAGGGAGAAAAAAACTGATAACTGAAAAAAGAAGAAAAAAGCAGAGATACCAGAGCATGATCTCCATGAGTCTGTAACTGTTCTCCTCAGGTACTTTGACTTCCTCCTGCAGACCAAAACATGCAGTTCGATATATTTGTGATGATAAACTGCCTGTAGGTGTGAAGACTGTCCAGGATGTCATATGACAGCTGGGATAAACTCCAGTCACCACCAGGAAGGAGGAAAAGAGATTGATGGAATTTAATTTGAAAACATCTTAAACTCAAATATTAATCATCTGAAGAGCTCTTGAAACATTTTTATTTTGCAGTCATTTATTTATATAAATATCATATTCAGTTTTTATTTCATCTTTTACATTTTTTGAAAGGACACTTCAGGTGTTGAACAACTTTAATTTTTAGTCACAGTAGCATTTGAATTTTCTCTGATCTATTTAGCTATTTAGCTATGACACAGTATAATGTATTATTAATAATATTGTTGTTATATGTTGACGTGGTTTAGCTTAGATTGTGTTTTTTTAAAGGTGCAAAACTGTTTTTTGTGTTTTGTAAGTTGATTAACTGTTTTTTGAAGCTATATTGGTGAAATAAAAAAATATCTTGAAAAGAAGTTTGATAGTGTGGTTTGATAAAGATGTCAGACAGCTGTCATGTTCCATTTTTTTCAGAAGGAAGTCAGGGGAAATATCTGTTGTTTAAAATGATTTAATTTGCTTCAGCAGTTGAAATTAGAAGTTACAGCTCTGGACCTCTGTGTGAAATCAAGCTTCTGTCTTCACACAAAAGTTGACCCTCATCGAGCTGTACAGTTTTTATACTGCGAACATAACAAATGATTATTATGGCTATCTTCTTCCAGAAGCAACATGGCAGTCCTGCTGTCTCCTTATAAATCCTCTGAGTTTACGTCTGACTTCACCTCGTATCTGCTCCTTTCTGGAATCAGAAAGACAGACACAAAACACCTCCCTGCCTAGACTTGATCATTTTAATATTACTGATTCTAATATCTAGTTCAGGACTGTTCAGACTTCCTTGGCCCAGAGAATATCCTTCAGCCATTATCAAGTGTGATGTGTAAGCATGCAGCAAATCCTCTTGTGCTACTACGTCAATATTTCAATATTTCAAGTCCATCACAGCCCTAAAACGAGGCTTTTGACCCTCAAACGCGGAGTGCCAACATGTTTATGAGCACACTGCATTGTGTATACAAAAAAATAATAAAAAACAGCTTTATTTAATAATTATTAACCCTAACAGTCCCTCCTTTGAACCAAAAGAACGTGTTTCGTTCAGCCTGCTATCCCACAGCTTCCCCTCCAGTGTGATACTAAGAATTTCAACTTTTCCTTCTTGACTGGGAGTCCTGTGGTCAAGTCAGTTCTAAATCAGCTGTCGTCCTCATTCGGTCAAGTTACGCCCCTCTGCAGCCGCTGATCTCTATGCAGCGCCAGTGAAAGAGTGTTCAGCTGTTGCCAATTGGCATACCTGAGGCGGCCTTTCATAAAGGTCTTTGTCTTAGTGGTACCAGCTATTTTAGCCAACTTGTTATGTAATTTAAAATAAAACCTCTTCTCTGTGAAATTCTGGTATTAGTCTCCATATTTATGTCGTGGCTTTTGAGCCGGGTCGTAACAGGTCAGTTGCTTGATCTTACAGACCATCAGCCTGTCCCCTCAGGAGAACACACCAAATGAAAACATTTTATCTTCTAAACATGATTCAGTCTTTCTTTTGATCATTAAAAGCATGTCAATGAGCAATATACATTTAGCCCTCCCTACCTCTCAACACATAGGGGCTCCAATTTATGTCTCAGCTCAGCCATGAATCCTCCTCACCTGATTCATCACTGACCCCAACCAGCAATGGCATCTGATAGGGTGGTACTGCCTGTTCTTCCATTAGTGCCGCTGTTATCAGTCTGATAATTAGAGTCTTCAAACATGGGAATAGACAACATCTACAACAAGTCAGTATAGCTGTGAATGTAGCCAATGACACCATCAATGATAAATCATAGCTTCATATTTTCCAAATATATTAGTCAACCACTCACCCAGAGGATCTTCAATCCCAGAAAATTCCTTCCTCATTTGATAATGTCTGTAGTCCTTCCATGCCCTAACTGACCCATCCGGAGTTGTATCATTTGGAATATACATACAACAAGCCAACCCACACATTGAACACACCAGTCCTTTTCTGCCAAGACAATATCAAACAGCATCCTATTCTGGACTATCACAAGTGATTTTAACGTTAACTGTACTGACTTTCCTGTTATTGCATTTCTAAAACTCAATAAAAAGACGACTAATCTGTTGTTGTGATCAGTGACCACAGTAAAACCTACATTTATGCATTTATGGTGTCAGTTGATAGTTTAAAGTCTTAAGATAAAGCAACCCACTACAGAACCATATAGAAGTGTCTTGTATCTTTTCAGGGCCCTGGTCAACCACAAACCCCTCTGAAATGCTGTGACGAATCCTTTGGTCCTAACCTGATGTGCACCTCTTTGTTTACCCATCAAAACTGTTGTGATTGGCCTGGTGAGTACCATGGATTCATCCTATACTTTTATGCCAGACAGTAACAGTCATTGCATATGAGGAGTAAAAAGCATAGTCTGAATATAATGACTAAGAGATATCAGCAAAATGTCAGAGGGAGAATGCTGAAACTACTGTGATTCATCAGACCTGGGTGGTTTGAGGTTCTGTTTTTCTTTTTCTTTCTAGTTTTTATTTTATTTTCCCAGGTGAAGCTGTCTGGCTGTCTTTGTCTCAGGTCTTTGCCTGAGGGTAGAGTCTCTCAGTGTGTCTCAGTCTCTGCTCACCAGTGGATACTTGTTTCATCAGGCTCCAGGTGTAAGAAAGACAGGTGGTTCCACATATATTCTTCCCATTGATACAGTGACATTAGGACCACATCAATCTGGAAATTAATAGTTTGTCATCCATTCACAGCCTTGTTTGATCTCAGTTTTTATACCTGTGCTTGTTTTGGGCCTGTGCTTCTCCCAGCTGCCTGCTACTGCTGTTGTTTGGACCCTGCCTCCTCAACAATTTCCTGATTTACAATGTTGCTCTTAAAAAATCAAAAATCCAAATTATTTGGAATTATTTGCCCCCCTTAATGACCACTGCTGATAATGGGCCATGGAAACATCCAAGTTTAGTTGTGGATTCATGATTCTTTCCTTTGCATTAAGAGATGATCTAACTTCAAGCTTTGTACAAGTTTACATCATGAAAGATGCCAAACTGTGTTTCACTGTTCTTGTAACAGTGACAATAAAGAGCTATTAGATTCAATTCAATTCAATTCTAATTCTTTCTTCCTAAATTACTTTGTGTAGTTCAAATGGCAATAAGGGATGGTTTCTTGACCCATGGTCTGCAAAAGAAAAATTGTTTTTCAGCTGCTGGGGATTTTTTTGTAAATTTTATGTTTTTTAGGGTGCTGAATCCAAAAATGATCTCTCTTTCTCTCCATCATGTTTATTTATTTATTTATTCTGTTGGAACGTGATCATCTGAGCTCCTTACATCGCTAAATCCATTGTACCCTCCTCCTCCTACTGATCCCCCTCAATTCATCACATTTTCTATTTGTATATCTCCTGACTCTTAGAAATATTAAATTAATATAAGAAATAATTATTGGATATGTTTTTTTACTCAAGTATAGCATACCAGATTTCAGTTTAAAAAGGGAAATTGTACGCTTAATTCCACCCCCCCCCCCCCCCCCCCCAAAAAAAACCCCAAAACCCCCCAAAAAACCTGACAAGACAGAATTTTTAAAATATTTTTCCTGGTTTCAGTGAGTAAAAATCCATGACACTGTATTAATTTCTTTTGTGTTTGCTGTGAGCTTCTGTGTGCCTTGAATGAACATGTGACTGTTGGTAATACATTAGCTCTACTTGATTCTGCTGATAAATTCAGTTTTGCTTTATTTATATATTGGAAACTTACAACAACGGTTAGCTCAAGACACTTTATATACTGCATTATTACAAAGAAATCCCAACGATCACAGATTAACTAAGATTAATGCATATTTACACACATATACATATGTGTGTGTGCATGTTTAATATGTGTGATAAGTTTGTTAGAGTCTAATGAAACATTTCTGAAGTCAGAATGGTCCAGGACCATTTAAAGGCCACACATTTTAATTTCCTCTGATCTACCGAATTTTAAAACACTATTATGTGTTATTTTATTGTGTATTATTCATGTTGTCATGACTGTGTTTCGGTTCTACTCCAATAATATTATTTCACTCAAGTTTCTGCACCGATGTTGACTCTTTAATTTTTTTTTTTTGTAAGTTTGAAATCATCGTTCTGATTTTCTGTCTAATAATAACAAGAATTTCTGATAACAGACTGATAACAGCGGCACTAATGGAAGAACAGGCAGTACCACCCTATCAGATGCCATTGCTGGTTGGGGTCAGTGATGAATCAGGTGAGGAGGATTCATGGCTGAGCTGAGACATAAATTGGAGCCCCTATGTGTTGAGAGGTAGGGAGGGCTAAATGTATATTGCTCATTGACATGACCAAGACTGACCAAGAATTTCTCCTGCTAAAATCTATTGTCTGTACAACCATACACTATAAAATATAACCTGTAAAATATCAGGTACAGGGCTGCATAGAGTTTGTTCTTATAACACAACCAATTGTTATCTTAATGAAAAATCACATGTTGTCTAAACTTTTGTCTTAGTTTAGTTGGCTGAGATTTGTTAGTCAGTTCAACTCCTTTAATTGTCATTTTTACTTGGGAAAACCCTTTCAGCTAAATTAAAATAATCTATTGTTTAAACTCTTGTCCTAGTTCAGTTGACTTGGGTTTTTTAGTTAATTCAAATACTTTAGTAGTTCTTTTAACTTAGGAATCTATTTTAGCTTAACTAACATAATCTGTTAGCTAAGTTGATTTAAGTTTATTAATTAACTGAGCTCCTTAAGGTAGCTGAGTGAACTTGTAAATCAGTTTCATTTTAATTATCAGAGTTGATTGACTGGATGTAAAGAAAAATGTGTATTAAACATCTTAAGTTTTGGGGTTTTTTTTAGCTTTCTAACATCCATTCAGCAAAACTACCTGTTAGGTTTATCTTAGATCTCAGGTTTAAATATCTACATTCCTTTAAATTAATTTTCTGTTGTTTACAGAAAAAAAAATAAAAACCCACAGATTCCATTAAAGTCTATCTGATCAT
>CAKLIZ010000730.1:20761-33840 GCA_922035795.1 Oreochromis mossambicus | reverse complement strand
GTTTTTTTTTTTTTTTTTTTTTTTTTTTGCCTGTCCCATTTGGTTCTTAAGCCGTCAGAATTGTTGTCTGAAGACCAACAAGGATACCAAATGGATTTATTTTGCCAAATGGATCATCATGGCATTGCCGTATTGGTCCATTTGATCAAACTTTGTTGTTATTATTTATTTTATTTTCAGTTGTTACAGATGGGACAGACATGACTGGGGGATAGGAAAGGGAGAAAGAAAGAGAGGAAGGAAAAGAAAAACAGAAGGGAAAAGGGACAGTGAGAAAGGGCACTTACAAAGACAAAGAGAAAGAAAAAAAAATCTCCTGGATCACCTGTTGAGAGAAAAAGAAGAGAAGACAAGCAAGAAAAAAAAAACCAAACAAAAACAAAGCAACATACTAAACACAGCACCATCACGTTAATCTAGCTAAGTGTGAACAGCAGTAAATACTAAATATTGAAAGTTGTTGTGCAGCACGCAGGACAGACAGCGCACAATGTGCTTTGAAGTAGCAGCTAAGAAAGGTGTAGTTTATGTCTACGAACAGTGAACACCCGTGTGCACACCTGTGTGGATCAACGCGCTTGTATACAAAAGGTTTCCCCATGTAACGGTCTGCTAGAGGGTGTGGAGGCCCATAGCCCCGTCCCCCAGGGCATGAAGCAGGCATGGAGGAGATCCAGGCTCCAGACATCCAGAGGCCCCAGAGTGCGAGAGCCCAAGGAGTACCACCAGAGGGGCATCCGTGCCACCTTCCCGGGAAGGGCTGAGGAGATCCCCAGAACTTCTTGTATTTGCAAAAAGTTGAAAAATTAATTGCTTTCTTTTCAAGACATTTTTTTATTTCCCCAGTATAGCTTCAAATAAATTTAACCAGCTTACAAAACACAAAAACTTTGTTGCACCTTTAAAGAACACAACCACATTAACATGTAAGAACAATATTATTAATAATACTTTATACACTGTCATAACTGAATAGATCAGAGGAAGTTCAAATACTACTGTGACTGAAAACTAAAGTTATTTTAGTTTTTCTCTCTCCTTATCCTTCTGTTAACTTTCTCCCAGTCATTACTTTCTTTCTTTATTTCCTGTCCCCACTCCCTCAGCTGTGGTTATAATAACCCAAAATAAAAAATCGTGATAAAGTTCTAATAAAATTTGACTATCAAGTGGACCACTATAGCAAAGGCTGTAATGCTCCACTTGTGAATGTAAATCTGTTTGGTTCTTTTTGTCCTTCAGGCAACAATTCTGATTGCTACACTGTCGGACAGGACAGGAAAAAATGTAATAAAAGGCCCCATACTGTGGTGACTGTATGGGGCCACAGAGGTGACAGTGCTAATCACTGCACCATCATGCTGCCATTTAAAAGAAATTCTGAAGTAATTTGTACATTTTCATTTCCAACATTCAACTACTCAACAAAGCAATGTTTCCTGTTACTCCCAGTTGGTGCAAAGAACAGGATTTTAGGTGATTGACAGTCTGAGGGGACAGCTAAAATGTTTGGAAAGGATGGTGTTTACTCATCTCACACTTTCTACTTCCTCACCATCTCTCCCATCATGTGACCCTGTTTCCTCTTTCCCTTCATCTCTGACTACCTGATCTGACCTGTCTGTGCTAACATCAGTCACATCTCCTGTGTTGTTGCTCTCCATACTGCAGCAGCACAGACGTGCCAGCAGCCTGTCAATGGGCCCTTTACACATGAAGGTAAACAGAATGAAGTCCAACAATGAACTAAATAGAAATAAGATTATAATGATGCCAGCGGGACGTGGATATAAGTTCAAAGTTTAGAGAATGACTGCAGGAACGTTTATAAGAAAGTAATTAAGCAGCAACAGAACCAAGGTTCCTACAATTCTTCGTTTTTCTTCAGTGGGCACTGAGGTGGCAGCAGGCAGAGCTTTAAGTGTCCCAGCGAGACAGAAGATGAACAGGGGGGCAGGGAGGGCGGCATAAATAATTAAACGTATATAATAAAACGTCATATAAAAACACAGCAAGAGCAACACTAACACTACAAAAGACCCAGACCAGAACATAAACCAGCACAGAACCCTCAGTTTGTCTGAGGCAGTCCAACAGTGGGCAGGCGATGAAACAATACCTGCAACACAAAAGAGAAACAAATGATGCTTCAGAGTAAAAGATAATGTTCAGAGACATGAAAGTACAAACACAGTGAAAGACAGAGAGGTACCTTTCCAGAGCAATGCAGGATTTGAAGTAAAGACTGGCTGTCACAGCAAAATAGTAAAAGAAACATGGAGTGAGGTCATACATCATCTCCCACCTAAAGTACATTGTGCTGTGATGGATCAGAATGGCGACGATGAGGTTTGTGTAATAGATGACAGGAACCTGATAACTTTGACCCTGCAGGAAATATTAATAATTGAAACCATATTAATGCAGTAAGAAATTTGACATATTGCAATGAAGAATAAAAAACAAAAAACTACTTCACGCATTCATCACTTCCAGGCTGGACTACTGTAATTCATTATTATCAGGATGTCCTAAAAACTCGCTGAAAAGCCTTCAGCTAATCCAAAATGCTGCAGCAAGAGTCCTGACAGGGACTAGAAAGAGAGAGCATATGTCTCCTGTTTTGGCTTCCCTTCATTGGCTTCCTGTTAAATCCAGAATTGAATTCAAAATCCTGCTCCTCACATACAAGGTCTTAAATAATCAGGCCCCATCTTATCTTAATGACCTTGTAGTGCCATATCACCCTATTAGAGCACTTCGCTCTCACACTGCAGGCCTACTTGTTGTTCCTAGAGTATTTAAAAGTAGAATGAGAGGCAGAGCCTTCAGTTTTCAGGCCCCTCTTCTGTGGAACCAGCTTCCAGTTTGGATTCAGGAGACAGACACTATCTCTACTTTTCAGATGAGGCTTCAAACTTCAAACCCTTAGTTATGATGAAGTTCTGATGCTGGTCTATAAAGCTCTGAATGGTTTAGGACCAAAATACATCAGTGACCTCCTGACCCAGTATGAACCTTCCAGATCTCTCAGGTCATCTGGATCCGGTCTGTTATCAGTCCCCAGAGTCAGAACCAGACACGGAGAAGCTGCATTCAGCTTTTATGCTCCTTATATCTGGAACAAACTCCCAGAAAGCCTCAGATCAGCTGAAGCACTCAGTTTATTTAAATCCAGGTTGAAGACTCACCTGTTCTCAGCTGCATTTGAATAAAACACCAAATCCACACTTTTAAGCTTAAATTTCAAAATTTACATTTTAACTACTGATTTTATCTACTGTCCTGATTTTATCTACTGTTTTGATTTTATCTACTGTTTTGATTTTATCTACTGATTTGATTTTATCTACTGTTTTGATTTTTGATCTTATATACTGTTTGTTTGTTTGTTTGTTTGCTTGCTCGTCTGAATCAATTTTAAATCATGTTTTTTATCTGTTGTTTTCAATGTTTCTGTAAAGCACCTTGAATCACCCTGTTGTTGAATTGTGCTATATAAATAAACTTGCCTTGCCTTGCCTTATGCTGCAATAGGTGTAGGCTGCCGGGGGATTTTAAACTTTTTCCTTTCCAGTCACCTTTCTCACTCACTATGTGTTAATAGACCTCTCTGCATTGAATCATATCTGTTATTAATCTGTTTCTCTCTTCCACAGCATGTCTATATCATGTCCTGTCTTCCTTCTCTCATGCCAACCGGTTGCAGCAGATGGCCCCGCCCCTCCCTGAGCCTGGTTCTTCTTGTAAAAAGGAGTTTTTCCTTCCCACTGTCGCCAAAGTGCCTGCTCATAGGGGGTCATATGATTGTTGGGTTTTTCTCTGTATCTATTATTATAGGATATACTGTACAATGTAAAGCGCCTTGAGGCGACTTTTGTTGTGATTTGGTGCTATATAAATAAAATCGAACTGAATTGAAGAATAATTTCTTATACAATTTATAGTATTATTAGTTATTCTTACACCACAAGTTAAACATGAATTTTCAGCTATGGCTAATTTAGAATATCAAATTAATCTCACATGAATGTCCAACAGAAACAGGGAGAACAAAGGGAGATTCGAACTGACATGGGTTACCCAGCACCTTCTTGCTGTGAAGTGACAGTGCTGAACTGTCATCACTAAAAGAGTGTCTATATTTTTTTTTGACTTGAATAAGCAAGTAAAATTCGTTCTCCAGTGTTTAGAAGGTCAGAGGCAGAATAGACTGGAAGATTACCAAAAGCAGTTACAAAAAGTGAACAGCAGGTGTCTTCCTTTTTCTGCAGGAGCAACACAGATGAGTGAGAAATTAAAGAAAAAAAACAAAAACCTTTTATGACAAAAAAACCAAGGGAGTAGATTTGGTTTTGGCATTGGTGGGGACGGATGATTCAGCCATCGAACCCTGCCCCGTTTCTTTTTTTTTCCTTTTTGTCTTTGCTTCTTGATAAAAAAAAAAGGGAGAAATATACTTGCCTACATATGCTATTCTACATGCTTTTAAACCATTTAAAATTACAATTCAAAGTTTTATATGTGAATTATATAATGTTAAATTACTATCAAACAAATGACTAAAGTATTTTAGGCTTCCGTTTACTTCAGCCATATTCCATATAAATCAAGTATCATACAAAAATAAAAATAGCTTCAAATACAGTCATGACAATAAAATAATATGACTTTAAGAACTTAACAACATTACTTCAGTTACAGTCAGTGTTGGTCAAGTTACTTGAAAAAAGTAATCAGTTACTAATTACTGATTACCTCCCCCCAAAAGTAATCCCGTTACTTTACTGATTACTTATTTTCAAAAGTAATTAATTACTTAGTTAGTTACTTTTTAAAAACACAATTTACAACCTGAATAGGTGATAAAGCAATAGATCTTTCAGCCCAATTCTACTTTTTCTGCATAATCCATCATACAAAATGTAATCAAATGCACTCTAAAAAATATTTTGTTGCCCCAACTTAAAAAATTAAGGCAACAATTTCCACTCAGCTTTTTAAGTTATAAATTTTGCATATTATTAAGTAAATTCAGCAAGTAATTTTTAGGTTTGGCTAACTCAACTTGTTTAACAAGCCAACATGATTTACCTTGACCTCCAAAAGCATAATTAAGTTTATGCAACCTAATATTAATTTAAAATTTCTGGTAAAATTAAGTTGAGAAATCACATTAGTTGAGTTACACCAACTAACTTTTTTACATATATCCTACTCACAATTATCCATGCCAATTAGTTTAGGTTTCTATAGTAACTTTTCTAAAATCACACAAAGCCATTTCACTTATTCCAATTGATTAATTTATTACAAAACATTTTCAAAGTAATACAATTCTGTATCAATACAACATAAATGAAACATTACAGCAGCCCTTTAATTATAAATGACTAAGCAAAAAAAAAAAGTACTTCATGTACATTAACAATAACTTAAATTGGTATCAACTTGTTCAACTTGTCGCAGAATCAAGGAAATGACAAAAGATTTTAATGTTCAACAACGGAACAATCCAAAGCTAAGATTATATGTATTACAAACTTTTCTCAAAACTACACTCATCTAGGACTGCATACAAAAACATAAGAGCCACATCGGAATACTACAGTCCAATTCACATTCGTTTCACGACTGAAATTTGCACTTAAGAGACATTACCCGTGGACTGGCTTTAAAGCCCATCAAGTTCCAGAAATACCTCTAGAGTGTTCTTTACTTGTTTGGGGTAGCTCAGATTGAGAGCATATATAAGCCCCATCATTAAGGCACACGCTCTGGGCACATCAAGGTCTTCCAGGACTGCTGTTCCTTCAATCACAATTTTAGCGACATCTGGGAGAGACACTCCTGCAAGTCTTGTGACTAGAATCTTTACCACTTCTTCTGGGAACTGTTGTTCACCATCCTGGCAAGTAGGTAGTTTAAATGGAAACATGTCAGCATTTTATGTGCCATTTAAAAATAAAACACAAAAGAATGCGAGATTCACCTACCAGCTGTTCACTGAAGAGATCCTCTTCCTTCTCTTTCAGATATACCTTCAGGCAACGGATTGCAACCTCTCTCTTCTTTTCCACCGAACTCTGGAGAATAAAAAAAGCAAAACAAAAATTAAATTACAGTTTATTAGGTGAAAAGTCAAAACTATTACATTTATGTGACTTGCGTTCTTCCATTGATTTTAAATATGTTTTTAAAAGAATTAAAGATTTAATCTTTGTAACTTCAATTTAAACTGTTACACACTGGCCTGCTTTAAATGCCCACTTTGCTAGCAGTAGGATAAGGTGAGTAAAAGTAAATGTAACCTAAATTTCATCAACAGCACAATTGTGCTTTTGATGAATAGGACCTGAAGCAGAGGAAGAAATGAATTGTAACTGTAACAACTAATTCATCAATACACCTGCGAGGTACATTATATATACTTTCCAGTTTTAGTAGTAGGTGGGCTAAATGTTTCTCAATTAAATTAGGCAATTCACCAATTTCTTCATCCTCTGCATTTACTACATCTTCACACAATGGATTTTCATTATGTACCTCAAGAGGATCATCTCCTGCATTCAAATGACTGACACACCTCTGTATCAGGTCAGGGTTGAAGTCATCCAATGAGTGAGGAGTGTGTTTTCGGTTCCTATGAGAAGCATATGTTCAAATGAGGAGTAACAATCCCAGTACAGGCAAGGCATAAACAGTCCACCATGGCTATGTCTAAGCCTGTAATCCTTTAAGAGCTCATTCCTTCTTGATGTTTCAAATTTGCAAATTTTGCAAGTCCAATGCATTTTGAAATTTACTGCAACCTTTTGTAATGCAAAGAATTATTGAAGCTTTTGAGTTAACAAGCTATTTTAAGTATAAAACCTTCTCTAAAACACTACAATGCAACACTGAAAAAAATGAATCATAAAGACTGAACAAAATTGAATTTTAAAATTTACATCTACAGACTTCAGTTTAAACTTGTAATAAGGTGTCAAATCAAAATGTGTAAGAGAAATTTCTTTTAAACTATTTAAATACCACTGTGGACATGCCACAATCCCACACTTTACATTATGCTTACAATTACAGAAAGCAAATGCAAGTCGTATGCACACACACACACACACAATATTGTTTTTTGGGTTTTTTTGCTAGGTCAACCAACTTTAACCTCAGGCAGAGTTCCCAGTCGAGCTTAGAACATCAACACAATTGATATAAATACTTTTAGTCAGGGATAAATTCACCAAATTTTACTCTGTCAGTAATTAGTTACCTCACCCGAGACCATCTTGTGGAAACACGAATTTACTCTGACACCATGATAAAAATGCAGGCAGCTGCTGACCGGTTAATTTGAACATATACGGGTTCAAATTGAACATGCTCTGCTGTCGGCATGGTCTATCAGCTAACCAAATGTACCCTGACAAGTGACATATTTTAATTGTATCTGTACTCTTTTATTTGTGAGGAACGTTTGCTAGCTAAAAGAAACGGCTAGCTAAACTTAAAAAAACAACAACAACAACTCTGCTAAATTACGATTAAAACCATCAAATTTCAGTTTTTTAAAGATGACATTTTAAAGTGTACAAATATAAATTGTAATTCATCCATTTAGAATTCAGTACTTACTTAACTCACCGAACACAGTCTAGGGCAAACACACCTCTTCTCCCACGAGGCCACAAGAATCCAGAAACTGTTGCTACGGGGTTGCCCTCTGCTGTCTGAATGGTCTCAATTCAAACAAGAAGGATGTTGAAACTCATTTTTACATGTTACACAAACTTAATATTTTCTGTTGTTAATTGATGACAAAAGTATTTTATTCAGTATACTCAAACATTTAAGTTAAGGTGCTGTTTTTTAATTTTTGTGTTGCACTGACTTTTAACATTGATTAGTCAACTCACTGAAACGTGTACATGTAGACAACTTACTTTTTTTAGCAGAAAAGTGGTTTTTTGTTAAGTTCTACCAACAAACACAACGAATATTTTTTAGAGTGTGGAAACGTCTCTTTTTAAAACGTTAAATCTTTTAACTTTATGCATCAAGCAAAAACTTAATTATATGCAACATTCTCTGACTGGAAGAAATTTGTTTAACATTTAAACCTATTTTCTGCACATTCCAGCACATAAAATAAAATATTTTTTTGTGTTTACACTCTTTCAAATAGATGCAAGTAAAACACAGCAGAAAATAAATAAAATCAAAGACTCAGCGGTCCTGTTGCTCTATTTTCACCTGTAAAGCAGGAGTGGGGTAGGCGGAGGTTTACCCTGGTGCAGGTGTGCCGCGGCGGTCAGTGGAAGAATCCACGAGTTTCTCTGTGAATTTCCCATTACAGTCATAGCGCACTCGCTGCTTGCTTGGAAGTTTAGGGGGTTTTTTCGCTGTAAAAAGAAGTTTTCTTCCCACGCACAACGGACAGTAATGTTTTTGTCACTTTTTATGGAATCAAACTCAAAATAAGGTCAGTACTTCCACGCTTTAAACGCTGCACGCTCATACTCTCTCCCGCACTCCATATATTATCCATTGTTGATCTGTGAACAGCTGTTGTCACGTAGCACTCGCTTACGTCACTGTCATGAGACATTCTCGCAAAAAATCACGGTTTTAGTAACGCAGTAACGCAGCGGGAAACGGGAAAGTAACGGTAATCTAATTACCGTTTTTGCAATGGTAATCCCTTACATTACTCGTTACTTGAAAAAAGTAATCAGATTACAGTAACGCGTTACCAACATCTCTGATACATTAGTACTAAGGGAACACTGAATGACCTGGTGGTTTTTGTCCATGAAACTACTCATCTAAGATCACCACAAAGTAAAAGATCTCTCAGCAAAATTATGCAACATTTTAGGCACTATTGCCCCGATCAACTCAGTGAGCTGGGATGTTTTATTCTAAACATGAACTACTCTTACAGCAACAGACATGGACACAACAACTCAATGTCCACTATGTGAAGCAGCCAAACACATGCCTTCTCCTCTCGTTAATCTATAGCACCAAATCATCAGTCAGTCACCTGTGACCTCGCCTCTTCACCTCTGTCCGAGCTACAACATGGCAGAGCTGCCTCTGTCACCTGATAAATAACAGTGAGACATTCCAAATACATGCAGTCACACATGTGCTTCAAATACAGTCATGAACCACCAAGTCATCATCCAATTTCACCTGTGATCTTGTGTCACCATTGCTCTCTAAGCTTTGTGTTGGTTCTTCTGTCACCTGACAAATAGGACATACATGACAATAAGAATAAAATGGGGAGCTGCTTCAGTGTTTCTGTCACTTTGTGCAGATCTTGACTCATCAGTAATGTTTGTAGTGTGAGTGCAATTTTAAAACAATTTGTGCAAACTGCACTACAGGGTAGAATATTTGCAAAATCATGACTACCTCATGGTATTTTGTCTCAAAAATTAACCCTATGATTATGTCAGTACCATTAGGATGAAATTATTGTGTCACCAACATTTTAACGTTAGACATATAATTTTAACAGCCTCTGTAAACTAATATCCTGGCTTGCTCGAGGCTGTTTTCTCTGACAGTTTCAATCAAAATTAGAAATGCTACTCTGAGACTGAGATAACTAATAGTGCTGCATGTTGTGCAGTTGGTTTCCAAAACATGTTATTCATGGTTACATACAATTTTAGACTGATGTGGGCCAAAGCCTAGCATGGCCTGTAACATTATTATGACGGACACATTTTATGAGTGAACTTGGCTTTAAGTGACTTACAGGTTTCTTTGAAAAAGAACTTTCTTATATCCAGGTTCTTCCTTTTTGCTGCCATCCTCCTCTCCTCCTCACAGCCAATCACATTGGCCATATTTGTCACATGATGTAGGACTCCAGTAGAGAAAGTAATGTAACTCTTTCTGCACTGCTGGGTGAATGAGACATTGACAGATCTTTTTTTTTTTCTTACTATTGGGTTTGTTTTTCATTACTCGATGAGATCAAGTTATTGGTGGCGACAATTCAATAATCGCTGGATATTGGTGGGGACATGTCCCTTCCGTCCATGCCAAATCTACGCCCTTGCAAAAAACCCTGTATATAGGATACAGACATGTTGACTGGCTTTAAGGAGTTTCATTTATTCACTCATCTGTATGTCAACAGCCAACAGTTAACATGGGATGTGCTAATTTTAGTACATGACTGTATCTGGTTCAGTGAAGTTGACATTTTTACACTTTACTTTTGCTGCACCAATAAAATATAATATGGTAAGAATTTATTATTTTATTCTTCTTTTCCTACACTATCAATGGGCTACTTTTGTAGTAAGATGAATTTACAGAGTGTAACTGGAAAGTGTTTGATTGTCAGACTTTTTCTTTTTCTTTTTTTCTTTTTCTTTATCTCGCTCAGGGTCATGTTGGTGCTGGATCGTATCCCAGCTGTCACTGGGCCAAAGGTAGGCAGGTCGGCAGTCTGTTGCTGGGCTAATTTTTATTTCTTTTCTTTTTTATATATTTTTTTTAATTTAAAATTTTATTTTAATTTTAATTTAGTTTTTTGCTTTTTGCCAAGTTTTTTAATTTTTCACACTCACAGACATAAAGAGATGTGACATACTTACATACCGCACAACACACACAGCAGAAGAACAGTATGGTCACGGGAAGGAAGAAGCAGATATTGATCCATATCAGGACTCCCCACATCTCTGTCTGACTTTCTGTGTGGTGGAGTTGCTGTAGATGAATTTTCTACTCTCTTTTCACCTGAAAAAAAAAAATATGTGAAACAGCAGGTGGTGAAAATGATTCACTGGTTTGCTCTAAATGCTGGAAAAACACTGAGTTCCTCCAAATGACCCTCCTCAAACTCATGTTTTTTTTTCTGTTTGACCTAAAATACATGTGTGGGAAAACTCATGCTGGATATCTAAACTTATATAGACTTGGTACAGTGTTGCCAAGCCTATATAGGTTTGGCTTCCCATATGGAAAAACTTATAAAAGACTTGCATAAGATGTGGCCTACTTCATATAGTGAATCATATAAGGCTTATATGAATTACTCATGAAAGTGGCCACTTTCTCATTACTTTCATATATTGTTTTAGTAAGTATCCAAAACATACAAGTTTCATTTATATAATTTTTCAAGGGGTCTTATATCTGTTTTCACTCTTGTATGCTTTTCATACAAGTTTCACACAAGACAGATACAAACTTTATAATATTTATATATATATATATCTTTTGGGTTAGGGAGAAAAGGATGTCACATTGTTTAATTGAAATAAAATTGTAAACGAGCTCTGAATCCAAACTCACATTGAAAATCAAATTAAAATATTATGCATCAGACTAGTCCATTACATCAGCAGCAACATGCAGTAACTCAAAATACTCAGTCATTTTTAATGCTCCCACATGCTTGTATGCATGCCTGACAATAGGATAATGGCTTGTGTCCTGGGGGATCTCCTCCCACATCCAGGATGATGTGGGTACAAGGGCATCACTGAGCTCCTGGACAGTGACCCAGAGGTTTTCCACTGGCTTTAGGTGAGTTTGGGGTCCAGTCAGTGGAATTAATTCCTTCATCTTCCAGGAGCTGCCTGCTCTCACTACATGAGGCTGAGTATTGTCTTAATTGCAATGCCTCTCCAGACCATCACTGACCCACCACCAAAACGGTCATGCCGAATGATGTTACAGGCAGCATTATGTTTTCCATGGCTTCCAACCCTTTCACTCCTGTGTGCTCAAAGTAAACCTGCTTTCACTGTGAAAAGCACAGGATGACAGTGGTGGCTCTACCATAATTCCCAATTAGGCTCCACGGTTTCGGGCAGTGACCACAGGGCCCACTAGTGGATGTCAGACCCTCATGAAGTTTGTTTTGATTGTTTGTTCAGAGACATTCAAAAAAATTTTTATTACTGAAATGCTTGTGTCCGAGCTGTGGACAGGCTGCAGAAGTAGCTCCACCAATATTCAAGTTAGTTTCTTTGATGATATATTCTGATAAGTGTTCTTTTAATTTTTTATAGCATATATAGTAAAAACTTGCAAAATTTTACTTTGTGTGAAACTTCTCAGAGTTACAGACCCCCACTGTACATTTGAAACTTTTTATAAACTGCAATTTCTTTATTTCTTTTTTTTATGATATTTTGGATCCCTGATAACTTCTTAGGTAGAGGAACTAGCTATATAATTATCAGAGCTAAACATATATTTAAACTGTGTTAAAAAGCCATCAGTTTTACATGAACTCTAAGTGTCACAGTCAGAAACCAAAATGTGTTTTTCATAATGGCTTTTTTTCCTCTAACCAACTAAGCATCAAGCGTTAATAACAAAAGAAAATAGCAACACATTAAATTTGACATTATTTACCCAAGAAATTAAAACCAGTGAAGTAATCTTCATGAAGACAAGTTTAACTTTAGAATTATTTCATTAGACTAGGAATGTGTACCTAATAAACTGGTAACTGATCATGTCAGCAGCTAAATACTTACATTATATTCACCGGGATCAGTCAGCTATGTTAAGAAACATCTATCTAAAATAAATTGAATTATGCTCCTCTATAACAACAATAACTGTAAACATTGTCTTTACTTGAGTTCTGCTTTCAGTTGAAACTGTGGGTAAAATCTTTAATATGTTGAGTTTGTCTTGAACGTGGAAGTTGTGGTGGCCTAATTTACACCCCACCCCCATTCACATGTGGTCACACTCAAAGTGCAGATGGTTTATTTTCAGCATAGAAACAACCTTTTTTTTCAAGAGGCCGTATACACTAGTTTCTTATACATTAATCAGTTGATCTGTGCTGTTTTCTATACCTAACAAAGTTAGGTATACTAATAATACAAAGTGAAGGAAAAGTAAACCTTTTATTTATGATACTTTTTCATTTTTTGCTTCAAAATAGTTAACAGTTATTTATTGATAACTGTCATTGTTATATATTATATTATAATTTTCAATCCACTTTTTCATATGATCTGTGTTCCCATGTGTGCTTTGTACAAGTACTTTTAACCCTTTGTGTTTGCTTTAGGTTGTTTATAAAC
>CAKLIZ010000730.1:0-20361 GCA_922035795.1 Oreochromis mossambicus | reverse complement strand
GGTGTTCACTGTTCGTAGACATAAACTACACCTTTCTTAGCTGCTACTTCAAAGCACATTGTGCGCTGTCTGTCCTGCGTGCTGCACAACAACATTCAATATTTAGTATTTACTGCTGTTCACACTTAGTTAGATTAACGTGATGGTGTTGTGTTTAGTATGTTGCTTTGTTTTTCTTTGGGGTTTTTTTTGCTTGTCTTCTCTTCTTTTTCTCTCAACAGGTGATCCAGGAGATTTTTTTTTTCTCTTTGTCTTTGTAAGTGCCCTTTCTCACTGTCCCTTTTCCCTTCTGTTTTTCTTTTCCTTCCTCTCTTTCTTTCTCCCTTTCCTATCCCCCAGTCATGTCTGTCCCATCTGTAACAACTGAAAATAAAATAAATAATAACAACAAAGTTTGATCAAATGGACCAATACGGCAATGCCATGATGATCCATTTGGCAAAATAAATCCATTTGGTATCCTTGTTGGTCTTCAGACAACAATTCTGACGGCTGAAGAACCAAATGGGACAGGCAAAAGAAAAAAAAAAATACAAGAAGTTCATCTAAAGACCAACAGGCCATCATTTGGCTAGTTTCATAAAGATGTCAGACAGCATAAAAATCAACAAGAAGATGATAAATCTGTTGGTGTGATCGGTGACTGCAGTAAAACCTACATTGATGCATTTATGGTGTCAGTTGATGGGCTGACTGTATCCCAAGACTTTAAACTATCAACATGTTACAGAACCATATAGTAGTGTCTTGTGTCTTTTTAGGACCCTAGTCATTCAGAGTGTTTTATGTAATTAATAAAACTTCTAATCTCTAAATTAAACTTGAAGCCAATGAAGGGAAACAAGAAAACTCGTGTGAGCACAGGATAGTTTTTGTTAGTGGTTTAGCTGCTTAATAAGAGAACATTTATAGTCCTTTGCTAAATCTATATGAGTATGCCATAACTGCAAATCTCTCTGAAATGCTGTGACGTATCATTTGGTCCTAACCTGACATGCACCTGTTTGTTTACCCTTCAAAACTAATGTAATTGGCTTGTTCAGTACTATGGATTTGTCCTATACGTTGCATCCCCCTGTATGTTTTTCCCAGAGTTTTTCCATTTTTTTAGACAATAACAGTCATTGCATATGAGCAATAAAA
Organism: Oreochromis mossambicus; assembly: GCA_922035795.1. NCBI lineage: Eukaryota > Metazoa > Chordata > Actinopteri > Cichliformes > Cichlidae > Oreochromis > Oreochromis mossambicus. The sequence continues at coordinate 19,218 of CAKLIZ010000730.1, read as the reverse complement.
AGGAGATATCAGCAAAATGTCAAAGCCGATAGCAGCCTGCTTAAGATCTGTTTGGACCCTGCTTGCACAACAATTTCCTGACTTACAACGTGTCTCTCTAAGTCAGTAAGATGGTGCAGCAGGATTGAATAAAGGCAAGACAATCGTGTATATATTGCATTTGTTTGGGATTATATGCCCCCCTTAATAACTCTGGTATAGAGAAAAAACCTATTCAACAATGTTTATGAGCATGTGCACACATACTGCTTCTACTACTTCCATTAGTGCTTCTTTATTATCTGTCTGATGTGGACCAGGCCATGACCCACACCATGGCTTTAAAGTGCCACTGCTGATAATGTGCCGTGGAAACATCCAAGTTTAGTTGTAGATTCATGATTCTTTCCTTTGCATTAAAAGCTGATCTAACTTCAAGCTTTGTACAAGTTTGTCTTGAGTTCAGTTCTTTTTATTGTGAGTTTATTTGTATTTCTGGTTCATTGTTTTTTGTTTGATATTGTTATCTTCCTTTTGTGTCTTTGTTGCATCTCTGTGTCTTAGTCTACATCAGGGGTGTAAAACTCATTTTACATCACGGGCCACTTACAGCCCACTTGGATCTCAACTGTGCCGGACTAGTGGTCTGTATGCGGTGTTGGGAAGGTTACTTTTAAAATGTATTCCACTACAGATTAAAGAATACATGCCCCAAAATGTATTTTGTAATGTATTCCGTTACATTACTCAATGAGAGTAATGTATTCTGAATACTTTGGATTACTTGATATATTATCATACTATTTTACAACTATATGAATGTACTATTGCTGTGTGATTTATTACTATTACTGAAGGTTACTTGCCATATCAATACCAACACAATTTTTAAATCTTAATATAAAATGAGTAACAGTAGGTGAACATTAGGTAAGGCTGCACTTTTTGCAGTGATCTCGTATAGAAAACTATTCCACGCATATATAAAACAGGGCCACAGCTCCGAACCGTAGCAAAGGGACCTCTGGCTAATACGTCGGGTTCGTGTCGGGCTTGTAATAATAATAATAATAATAATAATAATAATAATAATAATAATAATGGATTGCATTTATATAGCGCTTTTCGGGACCCCTCAAAGCGCTTTACAATACCACTATTCATTCACTCTCACATTCATGCACTGGTGAAGGCAAGCTACAGGTGTAGCCACAGCTGCCCTGGGGCAGACTGAGTTTTCGTAGCCGAAAACTAGGTTTACTTTGTTGTCTGGTTCAACTTTGCTAGCGAGAGACAGAGAGAGGCGTTGAAAGGGTGCTCCAACAGAACTTATTGTTTCGGAGGAAAACACGAACACAGTGTAGAATCGAGTCTTAATAGCGTACTTACAGCTGGGCTCATCAGGCACTCTTTTTGGCTGCAGTGGTTATTATTATATTTACATGCTTCCAGCTCCTGTTTCTGGTCGGTGACAGCTCGTACTTTTCCGCTCACCTTTTTCTCCCTCCCTCGCTCACAGACACATAACGGGTATGGCAGTCCATTCTCCCTGGAGCACAGACTACGATGCCCATAAGGCTACATTCTTTAGGGCGATGCCTGTAACACTCTGCCTATTGCCTTAATATTAAATAATTTTAAAAAACATTTCTTCACATCATCATGAGATGCGAGATTGAGACAGGCATTAGAGCCTCTTATTGCGTTGTTTGTTTGGGTTTCCACAGGCGTGGAATTACCAAAAATAGGGAGAGCATAGCCTAATATATGAAACAGGAAAAGACCTCCATGTAATCCCTTTATTTCAACAAAGTAACTGTATTCTGAATACCACCTTTTTAAGCGGTAACTGTAACGGAATACAGTTACTCATATTTTGTATTTTAAATACGTAATGGCAGTACATGTATTACGTTACTCCCCAACACTGTATGATAAAAAAAACTCTGCTGTGGCAAAGAAAATCTGTCAACACGATTTTTGGAAATTAAACTGTAAAAAGTAAATGTGTACAACTGCAGAAAAAAAGTTCTTATAGCTCATTGTCCAGTTTTTTTGAGTTTTTTTTTTTTTTTAAACTGTAGTTAAGAAAAAAGCTGAAATTTCTGTCGTATAATGTGAAAACCAAAAACATTTGTTTAATTTAATTGTTTTTTGCTTAATTACTTTGTGTAGTATAAATGGCAGTAACCCATTAATAATTAACATAAGGAATTATCTCGCAAAGTATTGGGCAAACAGAATCCTGATACAATTGAATAAGACAAGAATAACATAAAAGTATTTCTTATCCAATTTCTCAGTTAATCTAGTGATACAATTAAAAAACCTGCAGCCTAGAGCATCCTGGTGCCATGTGCACTTGTGGACACTCTTCTGTTCAAACATGGTCTTCGTTATGGCCAAACTGTGGTTTGCATGGAAGTCCAACAACAAAACACTGCTCAAGGTCAGATCTAGAAGGCCATTCCTCCCAATCACGCCCCTCCAGGTCTCACTGTAGTTGCCCAGTAGGACAACAGAGTCCCCAGGTGGAGCACCCTGAAGTATCCCACCCAGGGACCCCAAAAACTGTGCATAACCGCAGACAACAGTCAGGACCATTCCCCGACCCAAAGGCGCGGGGAACAAACCCTCTCTTCCACTGGGAGAAACCCCAACGTACAGGCAGCATACTAGGACACCCACTGCCTCTCTTCAAGGGTAACTCCACACTGAGACAGAGTCCAGCACCTCTCCAGGAGACTGAGAGGTACTGTGCATTGACCTCAATGCACAGTACCTTGGGTTGGGCTCTGGAACAAACTCATGCACTTAGGCTCCTTCCCCGCCAGAGAGGTGATATTCCATGTCCCAATTGCTAGTCTTGGTAGCCAGGGATCAGTCTGCTCCTGGCCGCTCCCCACCACACATTGTGGTCAACCCTTGCGGCACCTCCTGCAGGTGGTGGACCTGCAGGAGGATGGGCTCATGTCCCTTTTTCAAAGGGACAGTTTGAAAAACAAAACACAACACAAGGAGCACAAGTCCAGAAATAAACAGAAAAACAAAACAAACAAACTACACAGTGTCAAACCATAAGTCCATGAAAAGTTCAGGGGGTCGACCCGGAGGTCGATAGCGCAAGAGCCACAACAGTTCAGGGGGCCGACCGTGCACACGGCAACGGCGGCGCAGACCAAACAAATCAGGAGGCCGGCCACGCGGAAGGCAGTGGCGGCAACAGAGCAGGTCCGGAGGTTGGCTGCGACGCCAGCGGCGGTGACGAGCTCTCTCAGGAGGCCGACCTCGACGGCCATGACGCCCAACTAGAGGCCAGGAAAGCGGCCGGCAGAGGCGAGGCGGAACAGGACGAGCTGGAACTGATGACGGTGTAGTGGCAGTTGCTGGCGAGGCTGAAGCAGAAGCAGAGGCTGGACCCGGCGACAGCGTGGGTGAAGACACCGAGGCTGGACCAGGCGTGGATGAAGACGCCGAGGCTGAACCGGACGGCAGCGTGGCGGCTGCAGAACCTGACAGTGGTGATGCTGCAGGCGGTGATGCTGCAGGCGACGATGCTGCAGGCGACGATGTGGATGCTGCAGGCGGTGATGCTGCAGGCGGTGATGCGAATGCCGCGGGGCATGATTCAGCAGGTGACGGCTGAACAGACTTCCCCGGACCGTCAGCAGACATGAGGATGTGCTGGCTGGGTCCTCCAGGATCCTCAGCTAACGAGGCAGGAGGCTGGACGGGCCCTCCAGCTGACGAGGAAGGAGGCTGGACGAGCCCCTCGGACCCTCCAGCTGACCAGGAAGGAGGCTGGACGAGCCCCTCGGACCCTCCAGCTGACCAGGAAGGAGGCTGAACGGGCCCCTCGGACCCTCCAGCGGAAACGGAGAAGTGCTGGCCAGGCTCTCCAGAACCCCCAGCGGATGAGGCAGGTGGCGGCGTGGGTGCCACGGAGTGCTGGATGGACTCATCTGAGCTTCCAGCAGGAGCTGATGTAGAGCCAGAGGGTATAGGGACCCCTGGCTGAATGTGTAGAGGACCAGGTGAGTGAGTGTGTCGCTGACTAGGGGACTGAATCGCTACAGGAGACACCGGGAGCTGAGCTACTTGATGCTGTACTGAAGTATAAACTGGTGAGAGAGCTGATGCCTGAGCTGCAGTTTGTAGTGGCAGTTGTGGTGAAGGTGGAGCTGGTGATTGAGTGAATGCCTGAGGAGCAGGAGTCTGAACTAGGGACTGCAGTGACGGTTGTGGTGAGAGTGGAGTTGGTGGTTGAGTAGATGACCGAACTGAGGGAGACTGAAGTGCTACGGGGAACCGAACTGGTGGCAGCTGAGGGGAAAATGGAGCTAGTGGCAGAGTAGACGACTGAGGTGCGAGGCACACAGGAGGCTGGGCAGCTAAGTGAGCTTCAGGAGGCTGCTGAGCAGGGGACACTGGACATTGAGCTACAGGTGGAGGTGGAAGTAGAAAAGGGCTGAACTGATGGCAGAAACCTAGCAGGCTCTACTTTCTCCAGGGGTCCAGAGGTGGCAACTGACTCTAACTCAGCCTCTGGGGAAGCCCTGGGTTTCACTAAAGCCACAGGAGAAAGTGGAGTTATGGTGGGGTGAGGATAGCGAGGATGCAGTCTCTTTCTTAAGGGAGGATCGAAGGATTTGATTATTAATCTTGACGGGAAAAGATGCTGACGCTGAGAATACCAGGCGGCGAGGGCTTCCAGAAGGGCCGCAGAATCTTCCTTGCCTGGACCGCCCATGCCAAACAGTTCAAAGCAAAACCTGGCTCTCAGAGCTGTTATTATTTGTTTTAGTCTTTTAATGTCCAAAAAGCTGACTGTGCAGAGGATGGAAGACAAAAAGTTGTCGAAAAAGACTACCTGAATGAGTCTCTTGGAAGTGTCCTCAGCGTGGATGACGCCCCGGCAATAATCCCACAGCTGCACGAGATACAGAAAAAGTGAGTCCGCTGGATCCATTTGATGGTTGCGTCGTTCTGTCATGGTGCGCTGTGTGGCAGGCAGGCAAGCAGGAGTGGTGGACCCAAAATGCAGAACTCAGACACGGGAGTGAAACTTAAAGCGCAGCTTTATTGCTGGGAAAAACCTCGTACTAACTAAACTCACCAAAAGACAAACAAAAGTCAGAACAGAGGAACTGAGGACTGAAACACTAGAAAAGAAACACTAAACTGGAGCAGGTGACTAAACACTAGAAACACGGAAGCAGAACACACAGCTAGTTGAGGGTATGATGCGACACTGTGTATTTAAGCCCTGTGTTTCTCTGTGTCAGAGTGGTAATCAGGGAATGGGCAACAGGAGGGAGACACAGCTTGGAGAGATCAGGGCTAACGAGACAGGGGGAGCAGAGCTGCACACACTAACATAAGAATAAAACAGGAAACAAGAAACCACTAAAGAAAGATGCAGACACGACACTGAGAGGCAGACTAGACACTGAACAGAAACTGCAATAAACATGAGAACCCAAAACCTAAGAACTGATCCCTCACCAAGAATAACTGAAACAGATCTATAATGATAATAATAATAAACAAAGCACCAGAACATCAGAAAATAATCCATAATGCAAAAATAAACCAAGCTATAAGAAACTCAAAATGCTGGGTCAACACTGACCCAGAACCGTGACAGTTCGGCTGTATTGATGAGTTCTGACAGTCGGACGGAAGAGAAACACACCCAGATGTTGGTGCCAAAAAGCCTATGGGAAACTATTTTACAGGTGGCTTATTATAACCTCATGGTGGGACAAATGGGACAAGACAAAACTCTGAAGCTAATAATGGCAAGATTTTATTGGCCACATGCGGGCAGATGTGTGCCAATGGTGTGTCCTTCCTGGAGTGTCAGCTGGTGAACCAGCTGGCCATTCCAAAATAACCTTTGTGCCTGTTACCACTAATGGAGGTCCAATTTGAGTGCATTGGCATGGACCTCATCAGGCCATTTCATTGGAGTGCACGTGGATGTCACTTTGTATTAGTTCTACTGGATTATGCAACGCCATATCCTGAAGCAATGCAGCTGCACACCATTTTAATGCAATGAATGTGTTACGGACACTGTTTCAGGTCATCCCCCAAGTTGGCACCCCGAAAGAGATACTGACTGACCAGGACACATTGTTCATGTTTCATAAACTTAAAGAACTGTATGAATTATTGGGCATTAAATCTGTTAAGACCAGCATCTACCACACTGACTGACACATTAGAGGAGCGACTTAGTAAGGATTTAAAGTCCATGATTCGTAAGTTCATTCACAAGGATGAACACAATTGGGATCACTGGTTAGACCCTCTGCTGTTTGCAGTGCGAGAGGTGCTCCAGGCCTCCACGGGGCTTCTACAGTAAGTTGCAGGGAGTGTTGGACCTAATTAAAGAAAACTGGGAGGAAGGTCCAAGCCCAGCTAAATACGTTCTGGACCTGAGTCACACTCCACTAACTGGATTTCTTTGGACTGTCCGGACTACGTGGTACAAGCCAACGCGGACACAGGTTGAACATGCAAACTCCACACAGAAAGGTGATGGACCATGTGAGCCAACAGTGCTATCCACCATGCTGAAGTGCTTCTTTTCCCATCATTTTTGGTATGTTAGCTGAGATAGGACAACAGTGAGAAATGCTCCTGTGGTTTTAGTTTTTGCAAACAAAAGCACAAAAATATGAGTGAAAAATGGATGTACAACCATACCACCTGTAGATGTTTTGTGGTAAACTTTATTATCCATGTGGAATACACACACAGACACGAGACACACACACTGCTTTGTTACATGCAGAAAAAGCTAAACAAAAAATTCTGTGCTATGTCTATGATGCAGAATTGCACTTTCACATTGGTCATAGAGTTACTTTGAATGTAAATGACATTTAAATCTTAAATTGCTGAATATTGAATTTGAACGAGCTTTAACAGACTACGTTCAATATTTGTCCACTAAATTATGTTATGGAGCTACAAATGGTTCAGTGGTTTAGAGCAGGGGTGCCCAATCGTCCTCAAGAGCAACTGTCCTGCAGTTTTAAGATGCATCCCTACTCCAACACAGCTTAATCAAATAGTTTGATTACCTTTTCAGCATGCCATCAAGTTTGACAAAGGCCTGATAACAAGCCATTCATTTCATTCAGGTGTGTGTCGGAACAAGGATGCAACTAAAAACTGCAGGGCGGTAGCTCTTGAGGACTACGATTGGGCACCCCTGGTATAGAGGCTTTCTGTCACAGTCTGTCTGTGACTGTGTTTAGTTACACAGAGTTTAGTTGAAGATTTAAAGTAAATAGTAAACAGAATAGACTTTTAAGGCAATAGATTTATAAACATTTTATTTACCCCTGTTTTTTTTTTTTTCCAATTTAGTGTACTGCACTGTGCTGTACAATGGTGCAGTGGTTAACTTTGTGTCAGTGTCACAGTGAGTTATTTAATAGTCAAATTAAAGAAATCAATGGTTACAGAGTGCACACTGTGGTAACTCTGAGCAGATACAACAAAGTCCATTTCATTCAATTCTAAACATTTAACAGATTTTTTGAAGCAATTTCCAGGTTTGTTATTAACAACAATTTGAACTCGAGTGAAAGTAAAGAAAAGAGACAAGCATAAAACTGATTTGACTAATTTTACTTCATCAATTTTACTAGTACAAGGGAAATTAAATAAAGCACTATCACACAGTAAATAGTAAAAATGATTATGCGTCATTCTGTGTTTTCTTTCCTGACGGAGCTGTAAGAGCTGGTCTCTTTTAACAAAGCTGAAACTCCTTTCATTAAACTAAATAAACAAAATATTGCCAGTAAGTCATTTTGCATTAAAAGCTTCGTAATCTCTACAGGCATGTCAAAACTTTCACACCCTGTCTCTGTTCACACCTCTGAAATCACATTTTCTGACTGCAGATAGCGATCTTTAAAAATCATGTTATCATCAGATCAATTTCTCTGGGCTCCTTTGATCAGCTCCATCACCTAGTGGGGGTGGGGGGTCATAGTTTGGTCCCACCTTCACTGTTGTGATTGGTGTGGGGGTAGGGACAGGCTTAGGGCATCGGGGGGTTCCCCGGGAGCATCTTCCTTGGGGGGCTCAACCCGGGGTAGCGGTCATGGCCAATTAGGGGCTCTGTTGGCTCTTAGGTGACGGTTTCCTCATGGCTGCGTGCAGCGGGGCTAGGGGAGGGTCTGTGCTGACGGACGTGGGTTACTGACCTGGTAGCCTGGCTGCCCCTGGGTGGGTCCGGGATGGGCGTGAGGTTCTGGGGGCGTTCCGTCTCTGGGCTGGGGCCCTGGCCGGGCCTCAGGGGCTTGGGTCCTGGTTGGTGTGTTGCCGGGGTTGTGGGCGGGTGGGTGTATGGGGGCCCAGTCCTGGCGCAGGGTGCCGCCGGTGCATCGAGCCACCTGGGGGGCTCTTCAACTGGTGGGGGAGGTTGTCACATCTTGCAGGAGCTTTCCTCTCTTCGGGAACTCTCTCTGCAGGAGGGGGAGATACAGGAGAGGTGGAGGAAGATCTCAGCCTGGGCGTCTATTGTCTTGTGTAGTCTGGAAGATGAGTGGATGATGGGGTGGGTGTAGTTTTCTCTGTGGTGGGGTCGGGTGGACTGTCCCGGGCTCTGTGGGGCCGGGCGGCGCTGCTGCACTGGGCCCCGGTCCGGATGGGCCTGGGCCCCCCTTTCCCTGGCGGGTTGCAGAGTATGGGGGTGCCTACTGGGGTCAGCGGGGGAGCTGGCCCCAGGGAGGGGTCACTTGCCCCTCCCTTCCTTCCCTCCCCATCTCCAGCTGCCTCCCTCTTCTCGCTCCACCACAATCACCCACACATGCAGGGCCTTGGGGTAGGGGTGTGTCACAAGGGTGCAGGGGAGGCATCCCCCCCCTCTGTCCCCTTCTGGCTGCCTCTGCCTCAATTTTATCCCACAACTTAGACATTCACATTACTCACACTCTCATTACACATACATATAGGATCTTGGGGGTGGGCACGCCACACAGAATCCAAATTACCATCAGGGTGTACACCTCACCCCTGGCGTTGTTGCCCACCTCTCAATTTTAAATACACGTAGACATTGAGGGCTAGCAGGAGGGGCTATGCGCTTACCTGCTGCTCAGGCAGGTAGCTCCATGCCCTCCTGGGTTTTAAATGCACCTTAGAACACACATACATCAACACTACATATGAGCGGGCGGAGGGAGGTTTGGAGTCTTCACACACCCCCGTTCTCTGTTGCCTACTGGAGCGGGGGGGCTAGGAGGAGGAGTTGGCCGTCCGACTGGGGTCTGGAATGTGGGGCCTCCCTGCTGCTGCGGAGTCGGGGCGGTCTGCTTCTCCCCACCGCAGGGAAAAGGGTAACACGACCTGGGTCTGGGTGCAGTTTCCCCCTCCAGGGGCAAGGGTACCCAGACCCGGTTCTTAGACTACACTTGGGGAGAGTGATTGTGTGTACAGCGTCTCTTTATGTCTGTCTCCACGTTGGTCGAGTGTGGAGTAATTGCTTATGAGAGCATGAGGGTGGCAATGGATGTTTTTATCTGTGTGTGCCTGTATGTCTGTGTCTATATGTCAGGTTGGGTATCAGACGCCACCTCTCTGGGGAGATCTCAGGCCCTCCAAGGTTTGGAGGCCTATCTCCCCCCACCACTTCCCCTGCCGGTGGTGGATGCCCTCAGACATCGGTGCGTTGGTGGTTCTTTGTGTCCGGGGGTGGGCGCCCAGGTACACACCGGCTCACTCCTTGGCGGCTGCTTATCGGGGCCTGGAGCCTGGGGCTCGCTCGGGCCACTTCGGAGGCGGGGTGCCCTGGGCCTCTCGGCCCGGGGCTCGGTCACTCAGGCACAGCTGGCTGCCGGCGGAGCTCACGGGCACGTCACTGCAACCCCCCCTGGCTTCTGCTCCGCGGCTGCTGAGTGACCCCTCATCTGGGACTCTCCTCAGCTCTTTCTGGGATAGTGACGCGGCTGCCTCTCTGTTGGTCTTCCTTGGTCTCTTGTGTTCTGGGGGCCTCTGGATGTCTAGAGTTTTGATCTCCTCCATACCTGCTTCATGCCCTGGAGGACGGGGCAGTGGCCCCCCACACCCTCTAGCAGATCATTACATGAAGGAACCTTTAAAAAAAAAAACCAACCAAACAAACAAACAAACAAAAAAAAAACAAGCGCGTCCATGCTCACAGGTGTACACACAGGTGATCACACACAAACTACACCCTTTTTGGCTCTTACCTCAAAGCACACTGTGCGCTGTCAATCTTACGTACTGCACAATAATGTCTAACATTTAGTATTTACTGTCATATTCCCATATATCATTGTGATGTTGTTTATTACTCTCGTTTTTTTCTGCTTGCTTTCTCTTTCTTTCTCAACAGGTGATCCAGATGATCGATATATGTATTTTTTCGTCTGCTTATTCTGTTGGTTTTTGGTTTTTTGCCCTTTTTCCCCGTCCCTCTTCTCAGGTTTTTTTGTTTTTTTTTTCTTTCCCTCTTTCTTTCTCCCCTTTCTTTCCTCCAGTCAAGTCTGTCCTGTATTCAGCAAGTGAAAATAAAATAAACAATAAAAGGTGAATCAAATGGACCATTACGGTAAGGCTGGGATGGTCAATTTGGTAAAGTAAATCCGTTGGGCATATTTCTTCGCCTTTAGACAATAATTCTGATGGCAAAAGAACCAAACGGGACAGGTTAAAAAAAAAAAAAATCATGTTATCAACAAGGGGTTTGTTGCCACTTCAGCTACTCTCATCTGGTGGGACTGTGCGTTTTAAAATGGTGGAAACAGGAAGATTAAGCTTGTTAGAACCTCATAAAGTCACAAATACGGTTTCATAAAGCAGCTGCCAACTGCAGTTTTTAATAAGGGTAAGCCAAACATACGTATATGCTGCATTTGTTTGGGATTATTTCCAGCTTTAACTCACTAGTGATGTTCTAATAATTATTCCTATAAGAAGGAAAGTCTCTTATTTTTTATTAAAAAGAAGCTCAGAGTTTCAGAGTTTGAAACTGAAATACAGATTTAATTTTAGCTGTAATTCATTTATATGGTTATTGAAATGAATACTGCCAGAATTTATTTATTTTTCGAAGAGCAGCAGATTCTGTTCTTCTTTAATCGGTTTACTGTTATCCACTCGATGATTGTAGTAATGATACGACTACTTTTGCCTCCCTCTATAGCCTGTTATAAAGATACTATTCAACAATGTGTACTAGCTTGTGTACAAATACTGTCACATGTATTATGAGTCATTAGAGCTTTTTGGTTGTCTACTTCATGGGGATCAGGCCATCAGCTACCCCGTGGTTTTAAACTGCCACTGCTGATAATGTGCCATGGAAACACCTTTGAGACCAGATTTCTACCTGAATAAAAAGTTTTACTAACAGTCACAGGAGCTGACGTCATGTTTGCTGACAAAGTTTTTAATCCTTGATATTTTAAATTTGCTGTATCTGAGTTTTAATTTAGGCAACAGTTGGACTGAGTAAAAATCTTGATTAAAATGCATGTGCTCTTGTGACTGTAAAATGAAACCGTCAACAGAACAGAAACGATGCAGCTTAGTAGCTGTACTGATCATTTGAGTTAAAATATATCTTGACTCTCGCTGGCTTCATGTTTGGGCTTCTGTGAGTTTGAACATCAGTGAGTACGTGGTGGAGATTATCAAGTTTGTTACCACAACTTCCTCGTTCAAGACAAACTTGTCATATTGAAGTTTTTACCCAACGGTTCAGCTGGAAACAGTCCTGAGACAAGTAAGGGCGACACTTATTTTATTCATGTTCATATTATTTCTACCTGAAGAGAAACATAGTTATAAAAAACATAGAAACTGACTGAATTAGAACATCTGGAGATTTACTAAACTCATGACACTACCTTCTTTTCTTTTGTGCTTGGAGTGAGCAGCTTTTTGTGAATGTGTGTGTTGGTAATGCACTAACTGTACCTCGTCGATCTATTTGACTAATTAATATAAATAAGTTCTCCCACAGAATGTCAGGGTAACTGTAGCCTGCATAGCAACACAATGTGCAATGTGAACCATGCAGCCTGATCACATGTGTTGATCTAAAACAGAGCCTGCAGCAGTAGATGTATTCATATGCAGTGTTGGTCAAGTTACTTGAAAAAAGTAATCAGTAACTAATTACTGATTACTTCCCTCCAAAAGTAATCCCGTTACTTTACTGATTACTTATTTCAAAAGTAATTAATTACTTAGTTACTTTTTAAAAACACAATTTACAACCTGAATAGGTGATAAAGCAATAGAACTTTCAGCCCAATTCTACTTTTTCTGCATAATCCATCATACAAAATGTAATCAATCAATTAGTTTTAATCTTTTAACTTTATGCATCAAGCAAAAATTTGATTATATGCAACATTCTCTGACTGGAAGAAATTTGTTTAACATTTAAAACTATTTTCTGCACATTCCAGCACATAAAATAAAATATTTTTTTGTGTTTACACTCACTCTTTCAAATAGATGCAAGTAAAACACAGCAGAAAATAAATAAAATCAAAGACTCAGTGGTCCTGTTGCTCTATTTTCACCTGTAAAGCAGGACTGGGGTAGGCGGAGGTTTACCCTGGTGCAGGTGTGCTGCAGCGGTCAGTTGAAGAATCCGCGAGTTTCTCTGAATTTCCCATTACAGTCGTAGCGCACTCGGCGCTTGCGCGGAACTCTAGGGGTTTTTTTTGCTGTAAAAAAAAGTTTTCTTCCAACGCACAACAGACACTAATGTTTTTGTCACTTTTTATGGAATCAAACTCAAAATAAGGTCAGTACTTCCACGCTTTAAACGCTGCACGCTCATACTCTCTCCCGCACTCGATATATTATCCATTGCTGATCTGCACACAGCTGTTGTCAGGAACGTCGCACTCACTTACGTCACTGTCATGAGACATTCTCACAAAAAAATCACGGTTTTAGTAACGCAGTAACGCAGCGTTCCTACGGGAAAGTAACGGTAATCTATTTACCGTTTTTGCAATAGTAATCCCTTACTTTACTCGTTACTTGAAAAAAGTAATTGGATTACAGTAACGCGTTACTGCCCATCTCTGTTCATATGTATTACTGCTATGGTTAGTGCACTGATAGCTTTGATAGAACTGAATTATCTTTTTTTCAGTACATTTGTGTTGGTTCATCACGAAAAAGAAAATATAGTTTCTGATTGCTTGCAACACTATAATATTGCGGTTAATGGGTGTAAGAATACAAAATAGAAAATAGGCCTTGAATGGGAACAAAGAACTGGGGTGCAGGGCAGGAAGCAAGAGTTACTGAGAGTTAATTAATTTTCCAGAATGGAGTTGTAAAGGAATTAAATACTTAGAACATATATTAGAAGGAACAGACTTTATTCCATCTGACAGACTAGTTACACAATATGGGATCAACAAGAAAAGATTTTTAGAATATCAACAAATTAAATCCATAGTAAAAAAGAAATTTAACCTCTGTCAAGTTGAATTGCAAACACCACCAAGCGCGGTACATTTTCTTACTCTTAAATCCCCTAAATTATTGTCTAAAATATACAGAACACTTTCTAAAATAGATGAATCAATATCCCTTCCTATTGCAAAGTGGGAAGCAGATTTGTCAGTCGGCTCAGACCAAAACTTCTGGTCTCAGATATGCTTAAAAACCTTTAAATTGATTAGAAATTCCAGTCTGCAATTAATACAATACAAAATACTACATAGAGTGCACTATACAGGTCATCGGATGTTCCAGATGGGCTTTACATCTTCCAACAACTGCTTACACTGTCAAGGCAATACACCAGACAATTACATCCACGCTCTTTGGTTCTGTACAACAGTGCAGAAGTTTTGGCGTGAGATATGTGAAGACTTATCAAAGTGTCTGAAATGTAACATTCCAACTTCCCCTTTAGTGTGCTTGTTGGGCAAATTGGATGATGTCACTACAGAATACAGAATACTAATACAGTCCACATGGTTTTTACTGCCCTATGCATTGCCAAGAAAACGGTCCTCATGAACTGGAAAAATAAAAATAATCTTAATTCTAGCCAATATAGAAACCATCTAATAGATCACATTAGTCTCGAGACAGCCTCTGCCACCACATTAGATCAATCCCTCTGGGCTCCTTTGATCGGCTCCATCACCTAGCTGGGGTGGGGGGTCGTGGTTTGGTCCCACCTTCGTCATTGTGGTTGATGTGGAGGTAGGGACAGGCTTAGGGCGTCTGGAGGATCCCTAGGGACGTTATCCCTGGAGGGCTTAACCCAGTGGTTGTGGTCATAACCTGGTTAGTGGCTGTGGTTGCTCTTAGAGGGTGTTCTCCTTGTGGCTGCGTGCAGCAGGGCTGGGGGAGGGTCTGTGCTGGCAGACGTAGGTTACTGGCCTGGTAGCCTGGCTGCCCCTGAGTGGATCCGGGGCAGGTGTGGGGGCTTGGGGTTCAGGGGTGCTTCGCCTCCGTGCTAGGGCTCTGGCTGTGCCTTGGGGGCTTAGGTCCTTGTGTTGCCGAGGTTGTGGGCGGGTGGGTGCACGGGGGCTCAGCCCTGGCGCAGGGGGCCTCTGGCGCATCGGCCTAACTAGGGGGCTCTTCAACTGACAGGGAGTTTGTTCCATCCTTGCAGGAGTCCACTCTGCAGGTGAGGGAGAGTCATAAGAGAGGTGGAGAATAAACTTAATTTGGGTGTCTACTGTCTCGTGCAGTCTGGGAGATGATTGAATGTTAGGGTGGGTACAGTTTCCTCTGCGGTGGGGTCGGGTGGGCTGCCCCGGGTCCTGTGGGGCTGGGCGGTCCTGCTGCCGTAGGCCCCAATCTGGATGGGTGCCTTGGTGGGTGCCGAAGGGCGGGGGTGCCTACTGGGGTCAGCGGGGGAGCTGGCCCCAGGGAGGGGCATCTTGCTCCTCCCTTCTTTTCCTCCCCATCCCCGGCTGCCTCCCTCTTCCCGCTCCAACACACCCACCCACACAAGTAGGGCCTTGGGGTGCGGGTGTGTCAACAGGGTGCAGGGGAGGCATCCCCCCCCTCTGTCCCCTTCTGGCCACCTGTGCCTCAATTTTATTCCACAACTTAGACATCCACATTACTCACACTTTCATAACACATACATATAGGGCCTTGAGGGTGGGCACGTTAACGGCGTCCAGTGGACGGTCTGTGTATTCAACCCCACCTCTGTCGCCGGTGCCCACCTCTCAATTTTAAATCCATGTAGACATTGAGGGTTCTCAGGAGGGGCTGTGCTAACACCTGCTGCTCTCTGGCAGCAGCACCATGCTCTCCACCATCAACCATGCTGTTTTAAATGCACCTTAGAACAACACGTAGCAACACTACACATGAGTGAGAGGAGGGAGGTTTGGGGTCTTCACACACCCCTGTTCTCTGCTGGCCATCGGGGCAGGGGGGCTGGGAGGAGGTGTTGACCGTCTGATTGGGATCTGGGATGCGGGGCCTCCCTGCTGCTGCGGAGCCTGGGGCGGTCTGCTTGCCTCCACCCTGGGGGAAAGGGTAACATCTCCTGGGTCTAGGTGCTGTTTCCCCCTCCAGGGGCGAGGGTACCTGGACCTGGGGTATAGAGTTTGTTTGGGGAGTATGATTGTGTGTACAGTGTCCATGTATGTCTATCCCTACGTTGGGTGAGTGCTGAGTATTTGTATATGTGTGCATGAGGGTGGGAATGCATGTTTGTGTCTGTGTATGCCTGTTTGTCTGTGTTTATATGTCAGGTCGGGTCTTACACTCCACCACTCTGGGAACTCCCAGGCCCTCCAAAGGCCTATCTCCCCTCACCCCACTCCCTGCCGGTAACTGATGCCCTCAGGGGTCGGTGCGTTGGTGGTTCTTGGTGTCCGGGGCTGGGCGCCCAGGTATGTACCAGCTCACTCCCGGTGACTACTTGGCTGGGCCTGGTGCCTGTTGCTCAGTCAGGCCTCTTCCGGGGCGAGGGGGCCCTCGGGCCTCCGGCCTCGGGGCCTGCAGCTCGGTTCACTCTGGCACAGCTGGCTGCCGGCAGAGCCGGTTCAGCCCCCTCTGGCTTCTGCTCCGTGGCTACTGGGTGACCCATCATCTGGGGCTCTCCTCAGCTCTTCCCAGGAGGGTGGCACGGATGCCCCTCCGGTGGTCCTTCCTGGGGCTCTCGCACTCTGGGGCCTCTGGATGTCTGGGGCCTGGATCTCCTCCATGCCTGCTTCATGCCCTGGGGGACGGGGCTATGGGCCTCCACACCCTCTAGCAGACCATTACATTGGGAAACCTTTTGAATACAAGCACGCTGATCCACACAGGTGTGCACACGGGTGTTCACTGTTCATAGACATAAACTATACCTTTATTGGCTGCTATTTCCAAGCACAATGTGAGCTGTCGGTCCTGCGTGCTGCACAACAACATTCAATATTTAGTATTTACTGCTGTTTACACTTAGCTAGATTAACGTGATGGTGTTGTGTTTAGTATGTTGCTCTGTTTTTTTTTTTGCTTGTTTTCTTTTTCTCTCAACAGGTGATCCAGGAGATTTTTTTTGTCTTTGTAAGTGCCCTTTCTCACTGTCCCTCTTCCCTTCTGTTTTTCTTTTCCTTCATCTTTCTTTCTCCCTTTCCTATCCCTCAGTCATGTCTGTCCCATCTGTAACAACTGAAAATAAAATAAAATCAATAATAACAACAAAGGTTGATCAAATGGACCAATACGGCAAGGCCGTGATGATCCATTTGGCAAAGTAAATCCATTGGGTATCCTTGTTGGTCTTCAGACAACAATTCTGACGGCTAAAGAACCAAATGGGACAGGCAAAAAAAAAAAAAAAAAAAAAAGTTACTGAGAGTGAGGGGCAGACAAAGGGTAAACGGACACTACCTTAAAAGGAGATGGGGGTCAGGGTATGAGCACCCTTGGCCACTGTACTAGTATATTTCCATTGTGGGGATGTTCACTGTAGGGAAGAGGAGACCAGAGGATATAACTGTAACTGTTGTGTGGAGTTCTTTAGATCAGCCTTTAGCATAGGACTGCATAGGAATGCAGTGTGCTGATCTCCAGATGCATCTGTAAGAATAATGGATAATAAAAGGATTGTGTAAAACATGGAAACATCTCAGCGTGATCTCTACCAGGACCAAAAGATTAACCAGAAAGAATAATAAAATGGTAAAATAGTAAATGGCCTGTATTTGTATAGCGCTTTACTAGCCCCTAAGGACTCATCCACCCATTCACACACTGGTGATGGCAAGCTACATAAGAGTAATATTTAAACTTAGTAGCGGCTGCCATTGTTGGAAACTGGAATTGGCTGGGCCGTGCTATGAATTCTGGGATATGGTGGGCCACGAAGGACAAACCCGATCCATCCTTCAAATTTGGGGAAATGAAGGACGCATTTGTCGGCTGCATTTGAAAGAGTCGACAAATTGGGACAGCCTTCATTGCCTGGCTGTGACGTAATTGGCCTTCAAATGCTGCCTCCGGTGGATGCAGCCTACGTTTTGGGACACAGCTTTTCCCCTCCCAATTCACATACATAATCCAAGCTGTGGTGGTCACTCAAACCCTAGCTCAGGGGTGTACATGTAAAATTATGAGGAAAAAAATCATAAATAGGGTAATTTAGTGTAATAACATTGTATTAATCAGATGACATTTACATTTATAGAGCAACAAACATTGTTAAATAAATAAAAAAAACTAAATAATGTCTGATCCTGTTGAATGCAGTATAACTGCTGTATTTAGCGTCTGACATGATCAGTTACCAAGTTCAAGTTCAAATTTTATTCGCCACATGCAAGTTGCCCTGCAGTGGAATCAACCTGCCCCCCGACCTTACACACACAACACAGACATCATATGGGGATTCAAGTCAGAGAACGGTTGCATTACAGAAAACCACTGAAATGTACACTACAATGGGAAAGTACAAGAGGAAAAAAAGAAACCTCTACTCATGGTGGGCTCCTGTGGGAGGACAGCATGAGAACAGGAAACAAAAAAAAACTCCTCTGCACAGAAAGCACATAAATGTCCTCAGTACAACATTATGGAACACGTGACCAGCAATAGGGTTGGGTAGGGGGTGAGGAGTACTCCTAGGCAAACACAGCAGCCATCCTGCCACTGCGCCGTCTCTCCAGCGCGGGCCCAGACCCGCCGTGTTCTCCAGGAGGGAACAAGCATCGAAGGCGTTTGGAAGGAGAGGGGGGATGAGTGAGTGCTTATCAGTGTAAGAGTATGTGTGTGCGTGTCCATAGTTCAGCTGAGACAGTGTCCTTCACCCTGCCAGGCTAAATAAACAGTCTGCCAGCCAACCCAGGTGGCCTTGCATGGAATGGGAAGAACAGTCTAAACACAGTCGTTATCAGGGTGTTTTTGTTCAGCTCCAGCCTTGAGCCCACAGCTGGTGCCAAAGGGATAGCCGCATTATGATGGTGGTTTTTCTTTTGTCCGAACAACTAATGAGAATTTCAAAGCTGTTCTTAACACTCCGACACTGGTCTCTCAATCTCCCGTTGGAGAGCCGTGAGCTGCTCCAAGATGTGATCCAACTTTCGCTCAGAGGTGTTATTCTGAGTGAACTTCTCCATGATGTAATCCAATGTACGCTCAGAGGTCTTATTCTGAGTATTCACGGCAGCCGTAAGCTTCTCCAAGATCTTATCCATGCTGCACTCAGTGAGCCCATTCTGAGAAGTCGCGCCTCGTCCCATCGTTTCAATCCCAGCGGGCAGCCTTGGAGGGATGGGGGGGGTTGAACAGCCGGTTCTGCTTTCTTAATTCTTCGATAAGCCAGGGCCAAGCCAGCTCCGAACAGCAAGAACCCTGTTATCATGGTTCCGAATAAGTAGATATCTTCAGCGTCCTCGATCGACAGTCCCACCAGGCACACGATCCTCCATTTCTGCCACCCATTGTTGAGACAACGCCAGTCTCTGCGATTCTTTTGGTCCTGGTAGAGATCACGCTGAGATGTTTCCATGTTTTACACAATCCTTTTAATACTCATTCTTACAGATGCATCTGGAGATCAGCACACTGCATTCCTATGCAGTCTTATGCTAAAGGCTGATCTAAAGAACTCCACACAACAGTTACAGTTATAGGGCTTTGGAGTTGACGTCACGCTGCGGAGCGCGGCGCCATTTTCAGGGTCTACGACTCAAAAGAGACCGTGTTGGAACGACGACGACAAGAATCATGCTTAAAAGCAGCTCCAAA
>CAKLIZ010000729.1:87963-100808 GCA_922035795.1 Oreochromis mossambicus | reverse complement strand
GTTTTACAAGTATAAACTAAGACCATTGCACTACATTCAAGCACTTCAACCCGTCCTCTGTGTGCCTTCATGTTGTTTTGTATATATTTTATATATTCTTCTTGATATTTATTCAGCTGTTTTACCAAGTATATTTCATTCCACGCACGGTTGGTGTGGAGCATCCACGGCGAGGTATGTCTTTAAAATACTTGTAAAATTGCTTGTTTGTCCAAAACGTTTATTTTCTTAGCAGATATAATGATACAATAAATGTTTTATTTTAGTGGATATTTTGTTGATTTTCACATACTTCACTGAAGTATGTGCCACCCTGCCTGGATATCTTGCCCCTCCTTTACACCTCCATGATGTAAAGTTTTCTAGCTCTGGCACTGCTGCTCTGTCCTCTGCATTAAAATTCACTCCCTTGGGGCAGTTAAAATGTATTTATAGGACTGTGATGTCATGCTTAATACAATCCATGCTTCCCTCTTGGCTCCATCCCTCTTGAAGAGACTTTTGATGTCAGTGACACTTTGACCCAGATAAATATGGATATGCAAAAGTCACTTTGTGACAGGAACATTCTTTCTGGCTCAGAATGACAATATCATTCATGAAAATTATAATTGACATATTATAGGCCAATAATACACAACAGTTTAAATACTAGAGCAGGTGGTTGCTTTCCCTCTACAGTGTAGTGAACTATATTGGGGTCCCTTGACTTGCTTGGTTGAACAGGCTACTCATGTACTGAAAGCTGTCTCTAAGCTGTCCCACTTACTAAGGGCCGAAACTAAGATTTTATTATTATTACTATTATTATTAGTCTGCAGTGATGGACAGATGAGGTCAGGCTGGGGTCTCTGTGGACTATGTTTGCATATGATGTTGCGATCTGTAGTGAGAGTAGAGAGCAGGTGGAAGAGAGAGGTAGTCTAAGGAGCTTTCAAAGAAAAGTGTCTGGACTCCTTTAGGTTGCTTGAAGACGTTTCACCTCTCATCCGAGAAGCTTCTTCAGTTCTAGGGTCAAATTGTAGAGAGTCCCAGATTTAAACCCCATTCACAGTGGACATAAATGGCTTCTTTCACTCCTCTTTCAAACCATCTGTCTTCTCTGTCCAAAATGTGAACATTGGGATCCTTGAAGGAGTGACCTTTGTCCTTTGAAACGTGTTCAAGCAACCTAAAGAAGTCCACACACTTTTTTTTTCCCCCAGCTCCTTAGACTACGATGACCTGGATGACTGAGAACCTTCACAAACATGAAGAGAGAGGTAGCGATGGTGAATGAATTTAAATACCTATGGCCAACCAAAGCAACAGACAGTTAACAAATAGGTGGACAAGACAGTGCAGGCAGGCTGGAGTGGTTGGAGAAGAGTATCTGAGTGATTTGTGAAAGAATAGCAGCTAGACTGAAAGGGAAGGTTTACAAGATGGTAGATCTGCTGTGATGTGTGGTTTGGAGACGGCAGCTGAGCTGGAGATTTTCACTCCGAGTGACCAGAATGGACAAGAATACTAATGTGCATTTGGCAGGGACAGCTAAAGATGTTTAAGGTGGTGCTGACAGGCAAAGAGGAAGACCACAGATGAGGTTCATGGATGTAATAGAGTACATAGAGAGGATTGGTGTGACAGAAAAGGAGGATGCTAGCGATATGTGATTTTTGTTTTATTTTCTTTCTTGCCTATTTTCCTGTGTTTAAAGTCTTCAGCGTGTTAGCTTTAAATGTTTTAATCAAACTGCAGTAATGCGTTTCCTGTTCACCAAAGCAAAATTACAAACTAATGTCACAATTCTCCAGCAACATAAACAACACCGTGACAACAGTGCACATTCACCAGGCTTTTTATTATTATTTTTATTATCATTTTTACAATACCTGAAGTTTGGCCCCTCAAATCATTTTATCAAAATGGAAATCAGCTGTCGACATTCAAAGATTTCAGGTGTACCACAGCCTTAACAGTAGTAAAGTGCGAAAGTCCACATCACCTAAAACGGGTATTTTAAGAATAATGTATGAACTGTGCATAGGAACAATTATTTTTGTTTTCACATGTTTGTAAATGCATGAACTGCTTTTAAAGCACAAAAAGCAAAAAGTCATTCTGGAGTAAACTTCTGTTAGCACTTTTTTTTTTTTTTTTTTTTAAACATCATGCCAAGCAGACAAACATCTCCTAAAGTATGCATGCACACACTCTCACTCACAACCTTTTCTCTTTGGCTTGCAATGCTGAACTTTACAAAAACAATCACAAGCTCATACACAGGTTCTGTTCCAGCAGATTTCTCATAGCCTTCAGCAGGAGTTCTGATCGAAGGGCTTTCTTTGGAGCCATTGTTGTATCGAAGGTTTTGCTGAAAGTTCTTCAATCAAGCTAAGGAAATCTAGCTAACAAGGTGAAAGGGTAAATTCTCACACTTTCTAAAAAATCTTTTTGGCAAAGTGCTAGAAAATCTGGCGTCACAGACGTGCAAAGGTTTCCCCAAACTGAGTATGAAGCCTTCCGGTCACATTCAACCATTATACATTCACACTGATGTACAGCGAATGATTCTATAGGAAAGCACCTGAATTAGGTTTACCAGGATGCGACACAGGTTGAGGGTGAGAGTCACTTCGGTACATTCTCAGTCCTTGATTTGTTTCAAGTCCAGCTGAACTGGAAGCTGTCACTCCCCGGCATGTGTCTGGATGCTGTGTGAGGGTTAGAGGCAAACTGTGAGGCTTCTTAAGTCTTTATCTTCACATTCTGCGAAAGAGAAGACGAGCGATTTGTCATGCGACTGTTCACTCGTCCACAATCGAGGATCGACTTCAAAGTGCTTCATTAGGTGGAAAATAATGCTATTAAACTCCTCTTTCTTCATCGTCGTCCTCTTCATCTCCATCCTCTTCTTCCTCCTCAACATCCTCCTCCTCCTCCTCTTCCTCCTCCCCAGGGCTGTAATCATCATCATGCGGTCCCACCCCATCTTCCTCCTCATCGTCTTCCTCCTCCTCCCCCTCGCTTCTCATTTCCTCTTCGCTGCTGTCATCCAGGTCGTCTTCATCTTCGTCCTCCTCCTCCTCGTCCTCCTCTGGAGCCTCTTCGTCATTCTCGTCCTGCTCCTCCTCCTCTTCAGGATCAGAAACGTAGCCTGATGGAGAAAACGAAACAGAAGTTTGAGCAGAGCTGAAACAGCACAAATCCGTTACGCTGTCAGATGTTTTTCGGATCAAGGGCTCGTGTAGCTGTTTCAGACACAGTGACGAAATGTCAGCAAATGACTGAATATTTCTTACACAGGGAATTAATAGCATCGATAATGTGAGACCGGAGCTCGTCTTCCAGAAACTTTCTCATTTCCTCTTCCATCGTCATTCCAACACCCTCCGTCTCCATGTCGACGTACTCTGGGTAAAACATGTTTTTCCTTAGCTGCCTGCGGTAACTAAAGCACACAAAGACAAAAGAAGTGACAGTTTTTGTTTCCTCCATCCATGTATGCATGTCTTAAATCGCTAATCGTTTGTTACAACTATGCTGACACATAAACACTTCAGTCAGTCTATAATTATCAGTTTAAGTAAAACTACAATATGTGCTGGTAAAAGCTCCTTAAATATCATGCTTCCAATGTTTTTTGTGATATACACACAGCAGCCACTTTGTTAGGTACACCTGTTGAACTGCTGAATGCAAATATCTAATTAGCCGATCACATGGCAGCAACATACATGCCACAAAGGCTGAATCATCTCAAACTGGTTTCTTGAACATGACAGTGAGTTCGCTGTACTCCAACAGTCTCCACAGTCAGCAGATCTCAATCTAATAGAGCAACGCTGGGACGTGGTGGAACGGGAGATTCACATCATGGATGTGAAGCCGGCAAATCTGCAGCCACTGTGTGATACTGCCATGTCAACATGGACCAAACTCTCAAACATTTCAAGCAACCTGTTGAAGTAGCTTTGTAGTTAAGAAGGGGGTCCAACCTGGCACCAGTGAGATGCATTCAAAAAAAAAGTGGCCTCCGAGTGAGAATGACATGAATATTTTGGGGTTTGTTTGTTTTTTTCCCACAAAGAAATACGCTAACAGATAGATCATTTCAGCTGTGAGAAATATTAGAAAGTTTAAACTGTATTTTGTCTGTATGATGTGAGAATAAAGCAAAGATGAACTGAGAAATGAATTAAAAAAAAAAAAAAAAAAAAACTTACTATTTTCCTTTTGTCCTGTATGCCTGAAAAAGACAAAACAGACGTATCAACACAATTAAAGCAATTATTAAAACAAATCTATGTGCGTTTCCCCACACATAGATTGTACTTTGGTGGGTAGCTCTGGAATATAAACCATCACTCTTTTCAACACTTACATTATCCTAGCAAGATAGTCTGAGAGTTTGATGACAGCATTTTGTTGGTATTTTGACAGCTTTTAACTTCAGCAGGTTAAACTTTCTTCGGATCAGTTCAATAATGTCACAAGAAAGCGTTGTGTTCTTTAAGAGTAAAATCACCGTTGCAGTTTGACAGTGACACGTTAGAGTCTCACCTCGATGAAGCGGAAAGGGTCGCTCTCGAGCATGAGGCCTTCGATGCCACAGCGGACTTCCTGTAAGCGCGCCTGGTCCTGGGTGATCTTGAGGATGTTCATCTGAATGGTCGGTCCGTTGATGTCACAGTGAGCACGTGCACAGTCGCGCAATCTGCCGATGAAGCTCTGCGCTTTGGTCTTCATCTCGTCTCCCAGTCGGGTCAAGCACAGCTCGGTGTCGTCCATAAACTTCTAACGAGGGAAGCGGCGGAAGGAAGAAAAAGGCAATGTCAGCAGGATGATGGTGCAATTGTCCAAGAATTTAATTTACTCAACATGAATGTGTGATGTGTAAATGTCACGCTGAATCAAATTTTGCTGTTTTGACTTAAAGTTGACTACACGGTGTAGTGGTTTACACATTCACCTAACCTAACCGGACAAGACACAGTCCCTTTGGGGTGCGTCAGGAAGGTATGGAAGCTCATTTCTGCCACCAATTGTATTTTTTTTTTTCCAGCATCTGTAAATCCAAATTTTGTGTTACAATGTGAAAAGTTTCAAATTAACAACTTGGCGGGTTTTTTCAGGCATCTCGAAATTTTGAGTTACTCACAAGTTTGAGTAAGAGCATTGCCTGACTTTATTTTTGAAGCAGAAACAAGTGCCCATAGCAAAGGCATCCTGGGTACTAAAAATAAATAATCAATCAGAGCCCATGTGATTAAGGGAGCAGCAGAAAAAAACCCCTCCTTATTATACTCCTTAACATGTTAAGCTTATTTATAATTAAAAAAACAAAACAAAACTGGTTCAAGTACTTGACTTTGAACAAATTACTTCTTTTTTAGGATTCGAATTTTGGGAAAGGTGGAGCTGGTTGATTCAGAGAGCAGTATCAGATGAGGTAAGAGGCACACCTGTTGTGCAAAGACTAATTGCTCCCTTTCATTATTACAGCAGCATAGCAGAAGGGGAAGTCATACAAGGAGGACGTACACAGTGAGAATGACTTTTAAAAAGCACATGCCCTGAGCGCCCTGTTTACAAAGCTGAACAAGCTGTTCTATGCAGAGGAGAACTAAGAGTGACTGAGCCTCTTGCCACAGTACTAGCTAGTTGTGGTCAGACACTCATGGGCATAAATGTCTTTTAAAGACATTAAAGATGCTGTACAATCATTCCTCCTGGAAAAAAAAGAAATCTTTAAAAGCTCCAAATTACCATGACATCCATGTCCAAGACTAGAAAACAGAAACTTCTCAGCACGACTATATCACTGACCACAATTGTACTGAAGTAAAACAACCACATGGCTATGGGGAGAAAAAAGAAATAGTCTTCAGGTTGCTCTCCATGGTGCTGAAAAGGTTTTTTTTTTTAAATTTTTTTTCCTCTAAATCACTGCATGGAATATACAGAACACTAAAACAAATGAAACTGCAGAAGCTTCAAAGTGGTTTTCATGAACATCCTGTCAGCTGTAACGGTTTCTTCTGTTTAGAGGTCTCTGGCTTTCTTTAACTCGAAGGGCATACATGCAGCAGAGCTTCTTAGAACATGATGACCCAGCACCTCCACAAAGGCGTCAATGTGCACCTTCAGAGGCCTGGGATGGACTTCATCTAGTTTTGAGATGACTGAGGGCTTACATTCATAACACTTTGTCATGGTTTAGACGAAAGGAAAAGGCGCTGTGTTAGCCTTATCTGGATAACAAGGAGCTTTGGAAAAACTGTAGCTGTGTCCTGATACCACACAGCCCTCACTGATAATTACTCCTGCCACCATTGTGATCATCCCTGCTTTCCTCGGCAATGAGCTTTCTGCAATACATGTTTCTGTCTAACATACAGAAGTCTCTTAAATGCTTCATCTAGAACTAGTAGTAGTACTGCTAAATGCACATGCTGAATCAGTAATTATGTTGAGGTACAGGCCTCCCAGAGCTGGGATTGAAAAGACACAAGTGCAAAATAAAAGTAGTTTTTAAAAAAAAAAGAAAAAAAAAAGACAAATTGTAACATATTCAACAATTCATTGGTTATGTTTAGGTTAGTAAATGTGTAGCCTCTCACTTTATTATGTCGCTCCTTCTCCTTCTGCTCCTGGAATTTTTTCTCTGCCATGCTGTACTTCCTTTCTGTTCTGTACAGCTGCTTGTCCAACGCCCCCTGGCAAACAAGAGCGCCCGAGCAAGTTTAAAGCGACTGAAGCTACAACATGGTTTCACATTTAACATGAAGGGACTCAAAGTTTGATTAATTACAGCTGTGCAGAGGACGACGCTTCAAACTGATGATGACTTACAGCTTACAAATGAATAAATAAATAAATAAATGAATAAATGTCAGAAATTTCCACACTTGTTTTCTTAATGGGACAATTTTTGTGTTTCATTTGTTTATTTCAGTATAGTTCCCGTTATCATTATTTTATATAGAAAATACTGTAATTCACCCACTGATCGTGGTGTTTGAGCTCAGCTCTGATAAGCTAATCGATGTTTTCTTAAAGGTGTTTCCCCCATCAAAGCAATTCCCAAACTAAAAGATCTCTTTAAATATTTTTCAAGTATGAAAATGCCCCATCTTTGCTAATAGGAGTAGAGCAGGAACAATTATCTCATAAACCTCATATTACTGAAGATTTTCTGCTTTTGTCTCTGTTTTATATATTAAGTCTCATAAACATACATGACTTTTCAGAAGTGCGTCCTGTCATTATGTTGTTGTTGTTGTTGTTGGTGTGTGTGGCTGGGAGCTGCAAAGCTACAGCCAAGCAGTGTTGAAACAGCTGAGGGCATAAAGTATACGCTGGAAAGCGTTAAAATGTGGACGGGTCTGCAGTGGTTCTTTCATACAGCTTAAATAAATAAATATATATAATCTCAACTGCCGCTCACAGGATATTTTCTCTTTTTCAGACCATTCCCACAAATCCTAGAGACGGTTTTGTGGGAAAACCCCAGTTTCTGAAACACTCAGACAAGACCATGTGATACCAACACCCATTCAAAATCACTTAAATACTCTGTTCCTCATTCTGATGCTCAATTTGAATTTCAGCATTTCTACTTACCTAAATGAGTTTCTGCCTGATAATGTTCGCATTAACAAGCATTTGAACACATGTATCTAATAGAGTGGCCAGTGCGTGTATATTCAGTGTTTAGTCATAAAAAAAACCCCAACTCTTTACCATCATAACATTACAGACTGAAGACACTAATTTTGGTAAAGAGTGTACCTTAAAATCCTTCATTGTATTTTTCAGAGTCTTGATCGTGTGTCCTGAGTGTCCTCCCTCTATGGTACAGGCGTTGCACACACATACCTTGTCATCAATGCAGTAGTATCTGGAGAAAAAATAACAGGGCTCAGATAAAAATGAACACTAAAGGCTGATCAACAGACCAAATCAGTAAAGCCTGAGGGGAACAAAGGAAAAAGCTCTGCATCTAAGTAAAAACTTTGAAATCCTGGGGCAACATCCTCACTAGCAAATAAATAAATGTTTTAAGGGCACTCAGGTACTCTTCATGGAAAAGTCAAACGGCCATCTCCTCCACCCCCCTACCTGTAGATCTCATCATGATCAGGGCACTTCCTCTTCCAGAAGTCATTCATCGGCTCCGTGAGAGGATGCATGCGGAATGCCGGCAGTTCCAGATGTGGCTTTAAATGCTCTTGGCACATCGACACCTCGCATTTCAGGCAGGTCTTTACTGCAAACATCGAAGTGGCAGCAGCAGGAGCTGCTGCTCCCTCGCTATCACCCGCTTGTTGAGAAACAGAAGCAGCAGAAGATCCGCCCACAGCAGCACTGACAGTCGGCGCCTCAGCAGAACCTGAAGGGCAGTAGTCACATGGCACAGCGAACCCATTCCTGCAAGGTTGTGCCACAAGAGAAGACGACGGCAGATCCCTGGATTTTAACGCTGTGGGAGGCATGGCGCGAGCCCTGCGCCTGTGGCGGTAGTCATCGGCGATATTGGCAAGTTTAAAGTTTTTCTGAAAGTTGGTGCTACACCGGTGGCTGTTGCGGCATTCTGGACAGCGGAAGTGACTTCGCTCTGCCTGCCGCTTTAGGCGATCGAGGCAAGTCTTGCAGAAGTTGTGCCCGCAAGGAAGCAAGTGAGGGTCCCGGTACAAGTCCAGGCACACCGGACAGGTGAGCTCATCCTGAAGGACACTGGACTGCGGTGACTCAGCCGAGGCCATGCCACTGAATGCGAGGGCAGGGGAGATGAGCCGGAGACAGATGGACGTGGCCCAAAATAGGAAAGAGTGGCAATGATGAGGGGGGACAGATGTGGAAAAAGAGGGTGAGGTGGTCGGGATAGGAGAGAGTAAAAGGAAAAGAAACAAGAGGAAAAAAAGGACTCTGCACTCCTAAAGTGTGGTTTTACTTTCTGCAGGCTGCAGAAAAGAGAAGAAACAAGTTTAAATTTATTGCTGATCAACGTCTTCAGATTGTATTCTGTCAAATTAATAGCTTTAAACACAAAAATAAACATACAAGGCCTAGAGAAAACCAGTTTACTTGTTATGCTTTTCATATCAAACAGACCATACAACTGCATTTTTTTGCAGCTGGGTTGCATAATTTAAATGTGCTGCCAGTCATTTACCGTCAGAAAAAAAAATAAAGAATATTAATTATTCTACGAGCCTCAAATGTCAAAATGTGCTGCCTTTGCCTTTTCTTGTGATGGTATACTTGAGCATATCTGGCTTTCACTGATAAAAAAAAAAAAACACCCCCAAAACACACAGAAGGTTGAGCACGTCTACGGAGAGCAGGTCTTATAAACGTGAAATTTTCTTAAATATTTAAAGGATTGTTTTAAGTACGCTTCAGAGTGTCACATGATCTTCCTCACTCTACATGCTGCATAATAAAGCCTGGAATTGAAAGTAAAACTTCCTGCTTATCGAGGCCTCAGGGCAAATCACCCGTCCTGTCCTGCTCGGTTTATTGAACACGTTTAACAATAACAGTCTGGTTAAAATCTGCAGCCTGAAGATAAGCTGCCAGCCACTCCGTGCTGTTTACATGAGACACAAAAAAGTGCAGTTCCCAGTGGTCAGCACTGGTTCCCAGTCTCGCACCTGTCACACACACAGGCCTGGAAACCTCCCATGAAAGCGTCCAGCCCTTGATTAAAATAGAGGGCCTTTAATGTGTCACTGATTTAAAAACCTGCAGTCGCCTCTAACTGTCCGTCCTTTGAAGTGTTAAACCGACAATTAGCTAACTTGGCTACACTAATCTCCCGCTCCCCGTCGAGATGCCGGGAGCTAAAGGTTTAAAAAAAACAAAAACGGCACAAACAGACATTAAAGTTCCCTGACCTCGACAGAGTATCCAAGGTGGCTTCGTGAAGAGCTGAAACGGTGATTTTTGCGGTTTCACAGCCTGTCAGTTGTGGCCGTGGTGCACCTGCCGTGGCTAACGTGTTAACATTACCGCCCGTTCGCGCTGTCGCTTTTCCCCCCCTTGTTCCCTCTGTGTCCGCACACAGTCCAGGTTAGTCCGCGGGGAAATATTCCAGTCAGCCGGCATTTAGGTTCCCATCTGGAGTTTTCTGGATATGACACAAAAGAACGAGTTGACACAAACCTGTGCGGAAGACAAACGGACAGCTGGTGAAGAGACCGAGAAGGTTGATGCGGGGAAATGCCGCCTTTACGGTGCCTGGGAAATTTGTAATTTATACGTACTGCCCGATTTGTTTGTGATTGCGCCGCTCGGGGTCGCTGTTGCATGGTGTGGGCTGTTGTGGCTCGCAGGATGTTTAAATACTGTTGAGCACAATCATGTTTCAATGTATCTTATCGTCCTCATGATCTACTATGATGTCATAATTTTAGTTCCTGCCATACCAAAAAGCATGATAGTAACTGTAGTATCATATTTGAGTTAAAATCATATAATACTTTTTTTGTACTGTATTTATGAATATTTGTTAAAATGTCACAAGAGAGAGGGATGAAAGACGTAACTGTGTGTACAGTACATTATAATATGAATACCCTTCTTTCTTCATCTGGACATACTGCCTTTCCACTCTTCATCCTCCTCATAACTGGCTTCACTTCTTCTTCACTACACTGCACATGAGGGTGTATGGTGAGGTTATATATGTTTATTAATAACTTTTTACGTATTTATTGCACTTTACAAAATACACTTTTTACACCAAGTGGGAAACAGCCTAAAGTATCTTTCTGTGTGTGTGTTGTGAAAGAAATAAAAATACAAGGGTAAACTAAGCACCCGCATTCACACCTATGGGCAATTTAGATTGATCAGTTAATCTAACCCCACTAATTGCATGTCTTTGGACTGTGGGAGGAAGCCAGAGTACCCAGTGAGAACCCGTGCAAACACGGGGAGAACATGCAAACTCCACACAGAAAGACCCCGGCCTGATAGTGAAATTGAACTCAGGACCTTCTTGCTGTGCGATAACAGTGCTAACCACCGTGCCACGGTGGCACCGCAACGTTTCAAACAATAACTATTGCTTGAAAAATTTAAGCTCTAGGTGTGAATACTAGTGTGAATGGTTGTCTGTCTTTGTGTGTTAGCCCTGGGACAGACTGGCGACCTGTCCAGGATGTACCCTGCCTCTTACCCTATGACAGCTGGGATAGGCTCCAGCACCCCCTGCGACCCTGAAAACGATAAGCAGAAGCAAATGGATGGATGGATAGAAGTAAGCACCACTGAGGTGCCATGTGCAACTGCTGTTATTGTCTTAACTTTAGATGCAATATTTACAACTTCACATGAAGGCAGCACAGCTCAGTGCTCCCCTCTGGTCATTTTAAATGGCTTCATGCACATCTGCAGCTGAAATCTACAGAAAGACACACATGAAGGAGATAATCCTACTTGAAGTTTAAATGTATATATTTTTATTACATTTTCAAGACATATTTCTTCAAAAGGAATCTTTACAGTGACCAGGTATGTTGCAGAAATACAACCAGAAACTAATTAAATGCAGGACAATCCAGATTCAGACCAAAACTAATATAACTAGTTAAATAAAAACCTAAACTAGATGTTAAAAAAGCTAACTGTAAAATAAAAACTACACTAACTAATTTTGGATGCCAAAAAGAAATAAAAGCATAAAACAGAGTAATGATTAGTATTAAACCCACTCTGTAAACCTGTAATTACACTCTATTAAAAATCAAAACTGAAAATCAAAACAGGAAGCAAAAAATTAATCAAAGACTAAACACCACAATAACTGATTCAGACTAATGGAACAAAAGCGCATTACTACTGTTATTTTTATATTAACTGCAATTTCTTCTTTATCCTCACCTGCAAGCATCTGAGTTTTTGCACGCATAAATCCGGCTTTACTTTTATTGTTTTTCCACAGTAAACTCAGTAAAGTAAATGTCCATAATGTAGAGTTCACTGACGGTCACTGTCAGAGTTAAGGACTCCCACTTTAAAGACAACAGGACCCTGAATGGTGAAGCCCAGATAGAAAAGCGTCGTTGGCAGTGCTGGTTCAGGTGGTTGAGCTTCTGTTCTTGCCTTTATTTTCTGGTCTCCTACACAAACACACACTTCCTGTTCTTCATGCTCCTGTGATTCTGCAGAAGAACTCGGCTCTGTCTGGACTGGAAGAAGGATATCTCTGATTTCTGGAATGTGCCACACTTTCCCTCTGAGCCACAGATCATTGATCCGCCTCATCTTCTCCTTTATATTTTATTTATCCTTTAACTTAGCATCCACCTTCTCCTCCACTATTGCATCCAGCCTGGATTTGTGGATCCATTTGCTCAGTCCGGAGCCTTTTCCCAGAAAAAACAGTGGCAACAAGTAACAGCCTCGAAGGTACTTGGCATAGTTGGCTTTCTTGGCTTTCTTGACCTCAACCTCCATGAATGTGACATACCTTTGCAGGTTGAGGTCAAACATGATGTCAGCAGGAAGTTGTGCAGGTTCCCCAGGTTCTTTGTCTCGTTCCTCATCATTGTTCGTGTCCTCCCAGGTTGAGTCTGCTGACTTACTGTCCTTTGTCGCCTTTTGTCCGACTTCTTCATCGTCCTCTTTTTGTGGCACCTGAAGCTGATTTTCAGGCCAAAACAACATCAGCACCAAAAGATAAAACTCAGGTCTTGTAGTGGATTTTTGTACGACATGTATACCTATAAATCTAACATGATGGATTTTTGTACTTATATATCGGTCTGAATAACTTTCATGTGGAGTTTTAGGCATGCGGTGGTTCACACACACACACACACACACACACACACACACACACACACACACAC
>CAKLIZ010000729.1:68367-87953 GCA_922035795.1 Oreochromis mossambicus | reverse complement strand
CACACACACACACACACACACACACACACACACACACACACACACACACACACACACACACACACACAAGTCATGCAGCACACTCATGAGGCATATCTTCACTGTCCTGTACACACACACACACACACACTATAAACCTACACTGGAGTGTTTATTTTTATGTTATGCATTTA
Organism: Oreochromis mossambicus; assembly: GCA_922035795.1. Lineage (NCBI taxonomy): Eukaryota > Metazoa > Chordata > Actinopteri > Cichliformes > Cichlidae > Oreochromis > Oreochromis mossambicus. The sequence goes on along the minus strand of CAKLIZ010000729.1, from coordinate 87,780 downwards.
ACTCATATATTTGATGTAGTTAGGCCAAGTATTATTCACATGGATATCATAAGATTATCACAAAAACTATGCTATTTGCTGTACTAATGTGTGACCTTTGACCATGTTGTGACTGCTATGGTGGCCAACATTTCAAATGCAGGTTTGACAGGTTTGTGGGTGTACACTTTATCCAAAACCTAGTGAGGGTTTGCTCATCTTTGCCAGTGGGAAGGTTAGTGGTTCGATCCCTGGCTCCTCCAGTCTGCATGTCAAGAGTGTGAATATATATGAATGTAGTTAGGAAGGCATGTTGTATAGAGCACTTTAAGTAATCCGGGAGAGTAGAGAAGTGCTATATAAGAATCAGTCCATTCACTGACTGAACAGAGTTTTGTCATTTCCTCTGGCACATGTTTTTATTACATGGCTTGATTAAGGTACACATTAGGCTGACATGGGGCCAGAGCTGAAACTGTTCTGGGCCAGCACAGGCCCAGCAGTGTGTCTGCAACTGGCCTCGTGCTGGCCCGTGGCCACACACAACTTGCACATGGCCCACATACCAAAAAGAATGACGGCCCTTTGGTGGCCCAGATCAGGTTTGCCAGAGGTAATCCACACATGGGCCAGCCAAGGACCAGCAGTGTGTCTGCAACTGGCCTTGTGCTGGCCCATGTGTGGACTAATTCTGGCAAACCTGATTTGGGCCACCAACGGGCCATCATTCTTTCCGGTATGTGGGCCATGTGTCAGCACATTGTGTGCACCAGATTTGGGCCATACCAATTTTGCTATCTGGGAATAGTTGCCTCAGGGCCTCAAGATGCGAACAGTAAATCATCTTCATTCTTGATTACAAATATAATCAAAGTAGAAGTCTGAATAATATGTTAAATGAGAAATGAATCTGAGAAATAGAAATGATTCTATAATTCTGGATTTTTTGTCCATAGATATCTTTCAGCTTTATCCTTGGCAGATTAGCGTCTCTGTGTGGCTACAGGAATGTGAAATATAATAAATGTGTTGCCAGCAATGTTCCCTCTAAGCTGCGCACGTGCGCAATTGGGCACTGTTGGCACGGTCTCTGCGCAGAGAAAATCTGCGTTGCGCACACAAAAAAAATTCTAACCTGAATTGAAATTAAAGTAAATATGTGCCGACACCGGTGTTTTAGCTAGCAAAGCGTGGCTGATGTGGAGTTAAGCCACGTTAATGACAACGTGTACAACCATTGGAGATGTGAGCAGGACAGACGGAACAATTGACGGAAAAAGTGTGGACTTTATACCAGTTTTTAAATTGTGTTGATAGGCCACGTAAAACCAGAGTTATGATTAAAAAAAATATGCAATGTTTGGTTTTCTTCCTGAATACTATCGTTGTTTATATTTACTGCGGGAAGAAAGGGTAAAAACGGCGTTTTATACGGAAAACGAAAACGCTCGAAAGCACTCTCCGCCTGTGAGCAAAGATGAAACCAAACCACCCCACATCCTTTCCCATTGGTCGCAAAATGTACCATGTCGACCAATCAAAACATGGCATTCAGTTGTTAAGAAACGGGGGGAAGTTTTAGGAGTGACGGCGGTGTTTTGAGATGTGAGAGATTTGCGACGTTTAGTATGAGGGGCCGTACGGCCCCTCATAGTTTAGCGCAGATCTTGTGTAGTTAGTGTGTAGTGTAGTCAATAGTTTTGTTGTGTGTGTCAGAACAATGAGGCGACTGCTGAATGTTACAGGTGTTACAGGAGTGATACATCTCCTGTTGTCAGGCCTGCAGGTATCAGGCTGTTGTTCTCCTTTATCTGATAGTGGACAGAAATTATTTTTTGGAGTGGCACAAATAATTTGTGTGGCATCAGATTTGATGCAGAACAGCTGATTGTTCTGTAAGTATTTTGAAATGTTTGTTTAAAAAACCGCTGTTACGATTTAATGTTGTCAGTGTTTTGTTTTATGTTATGTTCAAGGATTTGTTCTCGTTTCCTGTTTTATTGTGAAGGTCTGCGTCTCATGTGAGTGTGTTCAGTTTTACCTCTGTCTCGTCTTGTTGATTATTCCCAGCTGTGTTCCCCACCTGTGTGTAATCTCCCTGTGTTTCCCTGTGTGTATTTAAGTCGCGTCCTCTGTCTTTGTTTTTTGGCTGGTCCGTCTGTGTATCCACCATGTTCCACTCGTGTGTCCGGTGTTAGTATTTTAGTTTTGTAAATAGTCGTAAATAGTCTCGTCAAGTAGCAGTCGGGTATTTTGTTCACTTTGTACATATTTTTCACTGCAGCAGCCTAGTAGGCGTGAGAAGCCATTTTTGTTGATTAAGTTTTCTCCTGTTTTTTGTTAGAAAGTTAGGTAAGTGGATTGTCTTTTGGTTGGTTTTTATTTTGTGTAGGACAGCATAGGGACCAGTAGGGAGTTTTGTTTGTTATTTTTGGCACTGCTCACAGCTGAAGAAAATAAATGGCTGCTTAGCACTTTAAAAGGATATTGTTGTTTGTGTATTTGCTTGGGTGGTGTGTGAGTGGGCCAACGTCTTGTTGCGTTCATACTCGCCTAGACTAAGAACGTAACACCGCCTTGGCAGCATTTTTAGGTAAACAGCTGCAAAAAAACTTGTTTGCAAAACTCAGTTACTTTTTTGAAGAAGTAACTATATAATTAATTGCCCAACATTGGTCATTATATACTGTATTTTGCAGACAGAGTTACAGGACTCTCTCCCAGACCACAGACTCATAATACAAGTCAGAGCTTTATTTTTTTTTTTAAGAAAAAAAGAAAGAAAGTTGTGTTTTCAAAATTGGAGTTGAAGTTATTTTTACTTCCAATAGTGTTAACATACTACACAGGTCATGAACAGGATTTTTTTTTTTTTTTTTTTTTAAACTTTCATTGTAAGTGGGCTAAAGCAGTTAATTAAAAGTAGTCTAACAGAAATGTAAATGCTGTAATTTTATTTATTTATTTTTTTTATTTTAATTTTAATAAACCATGTAACTTGGATGGATTCAATGCTGGCATGACCACAGTGCACATGTCTAATGTCGCTCACAGTGATCCAAGGGATCGCTCATGGAGTTTGTGTGTTCGCTCAGACACATGAAAAATTAGAGGGAACATTAGTTGCCAGCCTGTCATTATACATGATTGTGAATAAGAGAAATAGAAAATAAGTAGTTGTAAGTGTTAAACACAGACTCATAACTGACATGTGATTTTGCTGATACATACAAAATACAAATGTATGGTCACCATAGTGATTTGTTTGAAGAATTTATTGGTGCAAAAGCCTTCGCTTTATTGCACTATTTCACTGATTTTTGTTTGGGATTAAGGAGATGTAATTGTGTGGCATCGCCAACATCAATTGCCATCGCCACTTCAGCAAACAGAGGTGAGTCTAAAGGAGGGGAAGGTTTGTACTACACCACATTAATTTCAATTTATATTTTTAAGATTGAAAGTGAAAAATATGAAATATTGTATAAATTAAATTGCCTGAATATTTAAAAATATAAAAAAATTAAAGATTTTTCACGTGCAAATAACAATGTATATGGGTCACTAAACTCTGATTCATTAACCTGAGTGTTGTTAGGTTTTAATTCAATTCAATTCAATTCAATAAAACTTTATTGATCCTGAAGGTTGACCCCGAAGGAAATTGGGTAATTAATAACTACTCCATCATAACATCTGTTTTTAGCAGCACAAAAACTTGTCTGATATTAATGTTGAACACCTTCATTAATTAATTTATAATTCTACAACTGTTTATAACTTGCATAGTTCACATTTCTGTATAACTGCATATCTCATATTTCTGTATAGTTTTTTATTTCATATTCTGTATAGGTTTTTTCATATTCATATCCTGTTCATAGCCTGTACATAGCTTATATTCACTACAGCCTGTACATACTTATAGTTATAGCATAGTCATAACACATCTTCATACCGTGTACATTATAACATACCATAATAGACCCATTTCTGTAATATACTTACATATCTATATTATTGCTAATATATATTGTAATATATCTATATCACTAAAGCACTTCTGGATGGATGCAAACTGCATTTCGTTGCCTTGTACCTGTGACATGTGCAATGACAATAAAGTTGAATTCTATTCTATTCTATTCTATTCTTCAAAGAAGACAGAGTCAAGGTACATTCTTTATGCCTTAGTTTAGATTAGATTATTGTTTCATTTGACTTTGAACTTTGACTGCACTTGAGATTATTCATTTTTGCATTTAAGAAAAGGTTTTCTATAAAACATTTAATTTCAGTATGGAACAAAATATTGTTTTTTTTCTTCTGTACTGCACTTGTGACATAAAATAGTTTATTATTTTTATTTTATTAAGTTAATCGTACTTCATTATGACACAATATAATTTAATTTGTATGCCAAAACTACCCAACAGCCCAGAACAGCCAAACATTTTCCACTTTTGGCCATATTTTACGAACTATATTTATTGTTAGGAATATCAATAACTGCATTACACAACTGTGAGATGAATTCAGTTTTCAGCCAGATCTAAGAAAAGCCACAGAAGTAGTTCATGAGTACAGTGATGAGTTTAATGTTAAGTCGAAGTGATTTAACAAATATATAAATGACTCACCCACAGTCAATTGCAGATTAAATTAATTGAAAACCCACAGAATAGAATCCATAATATGCCTCAGTTTGAATGCACAATGAAATTATTCTATGTATTCTTTTTTATACCTAGTCGTAAAAGGCTGATGGAGTCACCCTGCTGGGTGGACAGGTGGGTGGACGGACTGTCGGTTGCCGTTTGTGAGTGTGATAACTGGAGAATGAGAAAATGTAGAATTTTCAAACACAGAAGCCTAAGTATTTGGGCTTAATTTACAGCCACAGGACTTGGAAACCTTGCAGTTATTGAGTTAAGTATGAACTCCTCCAGGCCAGGTTGTTGACTTGAACTTAAACTGAGCATTTATCATTGTATTATTTCCAAATTCATTTTTTCCTACTCTATTTGGCTACAAAAGGGACCAAAATTAACTAAATGGGTCTTTTTGCATGACATGAGACTAAAACCACCTTACGATAATTTGGAACATGTTTACAGAGGACATAAACCAATGTGGAAGTGGACTTGAATAAGCAAAAGTTCTCCTTTTCCATCCAGAAGAGTTGCTCCCTTCTGGGTATGTCGGCTCCTAGTCAGCTGTGTGGTCAGTTCTTGAGTTCAACGTTGATTCTGTTTGGACAACCTTTGGGGAAAGCTGCAATCAGCAAAGACTGAAGTAGTCGCTTGAGTGAGTCCAGATGAAAAGAATCCACATTTTGGGATTTCCTTGCCTGAATGATTGAACATGCATCAAGACATCCAGATTAGAGATTAGTATGGACTGAGAATACAGAAGCATTTGTGCCTCTTTCCAGATAATTTGAATGTAAGATGGGAAAACCTTTTGTTTAAAAGTTGTGTGTTGGTGTGGTGACTAAACTGCAGTCATGGATGACATTCAGATTAAATTAAGACTCCTCATTTTACCAAAAGCCAATGATTTGAAACTTCTGGCATATCAATAAAATATTAAAAGCTTTGTGTTTATTCATGTGACAGGAAGGGGAACTTGGTTAAAATCACTCAGTGCACATCTGCAGCTAAAAGTTATACAAAGACACATGAAGGAGATAATCCCAGTTCAAGTTTATATATTTATAAATATTTTTATTACATTTTCAAAATATATTTTTTGGATGCAGTGATTAAAGTGACAAATATGCTCCATTAATAAACCAGAATCTGCAGGACAATACAGACTCAGATGACATTATAAGTGGCTAAGTAAAAACTTCAATTAGGTGTTAAAAAGATTTTCAGCTAACTGAAAAACAAATAAAAAAATATCCAGATGCTAGTGGTGCAACGGATCAAAAATCTCACGGTTCGGATTGGATCACGATTTTAAGTCACGGATTGGATCAATTTTCGGATCAGCAAAAAAAAGAAAAAAGTTCAACTCAAGACTCATTCCACGCAATTATATAAAAACAAATTAAGGTGCAGTATAGGGCAGTACAGGGCTTTGTATCTACCACTCCGCTGTGATATAATGAGCGGTCTCGGTCACGTGGCTTTCCGTTGACCTGGAGGTCCACCCATTTGTAGTTGGGCAACAGAAGATGCCTGGGACAGTTCAGCCATAACTTTAAACTTTTCCTGCTCATACATGCCTGGGTACGATCTTGTCACTGAAGTGGACGCGCAACGGGATATCATAGCGTGGCTCAAGCACGTTCATCATAGTTTAAACCCCTTGTTTTGCACAAGGGAATACGGCCTCATGTCTGCAGCTAAACACCCCAGTAGCTTTTGTAATAGCTTCAGCCCGGTCGGATTGGGGAGCAAAGGGCTGCTTAAATGCCGCAAACTCCTCTGCGCCTCCACTTGGACCGCTAGCGCTGACCATAACTATCGCTTGACAGACTGACCACGCGCACCATACACATACTTTTTTCTTCTTTTTCGAATCTTCGGATCACGTGCGTCCCGAACCGTGGAGTGGGATCAGTTCGGATTACGGATCAACCGTGATCCGTTGCACCACTACCAGATGCTAACAAAAAAAATCAATGAAACACAAAAATAAATGTTTTGCTTTTTGATGAAAACATGACTGAAAGTGTTTGCATTCTAATACCAAATCTATACTTATCTACCACCTGACAAAGTCCCCCTGTTATTATTATTATTTGTAGTATGTAAAACATTTAAACAACAAAATTCAATCTAAATTAACAACCCAATATGGAAGTTACCTGACATTACACTTTAGTAAAAATCAGAGCTGAAAATCAAAACAAGAACAGGAAATAATCAAAGACTAAACACTACAATAACTCTGGTTCAGACTGATTTAACTGAAGCAAATTATTACTGTTATTTTCATATTAACTGCTATTTCTTCTTTATCTACACATGCAAACATCTGGGATTTTGAAGGCATGAATCAAGCTTTACTTTTCTTGTTTTTCACAGTACACTCAGTAAAGTCCATAATGTAGAGTTCACTGATGGTCACTGTCAGAGTTCAGGACTCCCACTTAAAAGACAACAGGACCCTGAATGGTGAAGCCCAGATAGAAAAGTGTCGTTTGCAGCGCGGGTTCAGGTGGTTGAGCTTCTGTTCTTGCCTTTATTTTCTGGTCTCCTACACAAACACACACTTCCTGTTCTTCATGCTCCTGTAACTCTGCAGAAGAACTCCGCTCTATTTTGACCGGAAGAAGGATATCTCTGATTTCTGAAATGTGCCACACTTCCCCTCTGCGCCACATATCATTGATCCGCCTCATCTTCTCCTTCCAATCAATGTTTTCATTTTGTTGATCATTTAGCTCATTGTCCACCTTCTCCTCCACTATTGCATCCAGCTTGGATTTGTGGATCCATTTGCTCAGTCCGGAGCCTTTTCCCAGAAAAAACAGTGGCAACAGGTAACGACCTCGAAGGTAGATGTCATAGCCTGCTCTCTCAAATGCTGTCTCCATGAATCTAACATTACTTTGCAGGCTGAGGTCAAATATGATGTCAGCAGGAAGCTGTGAATGTTTCTCTGGTTCTCTGTCTTTTTCCTCATCAGTGTTCATGTCCTCCCAGGTTGAGTCTATTGACTTACTGTCCTCTGTGATCTTTTGTCCGACTTCTTCATCGTCCTCTTCTTTCAGCAGCTGAAGCTGATTTTCAGGCCAAAACAGCATCAGCACCAAAAGATAAAACTCAGGTCTCCTATGTCCTTCTTCGCTGCCCAAGAATCTGTGAATTATCTCTTTCAGTTCATTCACTGGGGTGAGTTTTGGAGAATCTGGCTTCTTGTTGCTTAAGAGGATGTTGGAGAGGATATACCTCTCTGCTAGTTTGATATCTTCAACATTTTCCTCGTACGCAGCCTTCAGCCATTCTTGTATTGTCTCTAATTCAGACACAGTTTTTTCAGGTTCCTCAAATCTAGCACGTCTTCCCTTTGACATGAAAAGTCCGTGGTTCAGCAGATCAAGGAGGCCTGGAAAGCTGGTGGAGTCTGCTGCTCTTCTGTTTGTGTAGTGCTCATAACAGAGTGCAACATCCCTCCAGAAGAAATGTGGCTCCAAGCTACTAATGCCAGGTTTGGAGTAGGTTAGATACCATTCAAAAAAGTTAAACTTGTCTTCAACTTCTGTTTTTATATATGGATAAATATCTGCAGAGCGATCTTTGAGTTTCTCAAAAGCTAATTTTGCCACTTGAATGCAACCAAAGAGACCTCTGTTGTTGAAGGTATCAGGCATGATTTCATCATGTATTTCATTCTCAGCATTCCTCTCTACATCTTTAAATGCTTGGAAGGCCTCTTGTGCCCTTCTTAAAATAGCCTCCCTGGCACGAATCAAGTGTTTCTTATGAACTTGTCCAAGAGTGTCAGCCATGTAAGAGTTGTTTGGAGCTCTTGCAACTGCTATCTTGGCCCATTTTTCAGCTTGTTCTGAGTTATTTGTATTTGTGTGTTATAGACGGGAAATGGTTTGGGGATAAACAGGGTCCGTGTGGAATTTGTGTGATGCAAATTTCAATACAGAGACAGCGTGGTCAAACCTTTCTTTTCTCAAGATGTCTGTAATTAACCTTGAAAATTTATCCTTGCGAGTTTTTCCCATTTCTCTCTTTATTAACATTTTTTTGATTAATTGTATTACCCATGGTTCAGTTTGACCACCACAAAGTAAAACCATTAATTTCTTCACAGTTTTACTTTGGTTAAACCCAAAGTCATTGAGTTTCTCCACAGCTTCCCATGCTATCTCCTGGTCCATTGAAACACCTTCTCTGGATATTTTAATGAAGGAGGTAAAAGGCTTCATTCGTTTTTCAAATGGGGGTCCTCCATGGATTGGATCAGGTGGTCCAAGAAATTGTTGGGACTGTTGCATCGGGAGGTAGAACTCAGGAACGTAAGCATTAATCAGTGCCAAGAAAGAGAACAGCTCCCTGGGTTTGGACACAGTAGGATTAACTGTGATGTCAGTGTCCAAAACGTATGCTAAATATTGTTCCATGGTTTTAACCTTAGACTTCAGAATAAAGTGGAATATTTTATGGCTTTCTTTGAATCCCACTGGACAAGTTTCTGAACCAGAAACAGATACCTGAAGAGATGAGAGAGGAGACAGATGTTAATTGTTTAATTTTTAAATGTACCATAATTACACTGTCATGCATAGCTTATACCAGGGTTGAGGAACTCCAGGCTTTGAGGGTCGATGTCCTGCAGGTTTTAGATATCCCCCTGGGTCAACACACCTGAATCAAATGATTAGTCCATTACCAGGCCTCTGAAGAACTTCAAGACATATTGAAGAGATGATTTAGCCATTTAAATCTGCTGTTCGGATCAAGGACACATCTAAAGCTTGCAGGACACCGGCCCTCTGTCAGGTTGCAAATTTTGAAGCCAATATGATAACCTTATCCCATTTCAGATTTGAGAAGATTCTGTTCTCATTGTGATTACAGGAGCTGCCCTCAGATTCAGACCTCAGCACCACCCAGTGACAACAGACAGATCATCCAACATGTTCATATGTTAACTGCAAAATTAACTGATGAAAACAGTACAAAGGTTAAAGGACCACATGTGCTGTCAGTGAAAGCTGCAGCTTTATTGATAAAGTTAAAGACAAAAGGTCAAAAGTATTAATCAAACATGTAACTGTGTCACTATATATTAGCAGAAACAATACCTCAGTTTATTGTTTCAGAAAGTTGCTGGTCTCAGACCTGCACAGCTTCAGTTTTAAACACTGAATTTACTCAGCTGCATGAAGAGCACATTTGATTTGCTCTGACACAAATAAATAAAAAGGTTGCCACCTGCTTGTTGAACTACTACAGTTTTTTGCAGATAGCGTGTTATTTATCATAAAGCAGTTCAGAGATATTCATACCAGAGTAACCAGAGAGAAGATGAATGCGATGAGCTTCAGTTTTCCTGGTGTTTCTTAAATGATGCCTCTCTTAGTGAGTCAACAGAACATCTGGCACAGGACAGCTGCGATGAAAAAAAGGGAAGAAGTTTCTCCAAACCTCTGGACCCAGGAAACCCAGCTTAGTCCTCGTGGTCTCCCTCACTAGTTTCCCCCCAAGGTGGATGTATCTGTTGATAATAATGTGGACTATTAAATGAAATGTTGGTCCCAAATTAAATGAAAAGAATAAATTACACTACTGTGACTGTAACCTTCTGCTGCTGTTTTTATTTAAAGTTTCCATGTTAGCAGGCTGTGGAGTGCTCTGTCAGTGTAATGGGTCTAAAACTCTTTAAATGTTCAGTTTTATATCATCTTCAGTCTTATGTTAAAATCTCAAAGGACAGCATTACATTTTTGATATTAACAGTAACTCTGGGCCTCTGTGGAGTGTGCAGCTGATCTCATCTCTGACTAAAAATGAATAACAACAACTAAGGAGTGCTGACTCATTCAAACATACAGATTATGAGAGTAACAATTGTGTAGCATTGCTTACTTGCTAGCAACAAGTCTCTAACACAGTGTGTATGCTAACGGTTAATCTATAAAACGAATTAACAGCAGAGTGATTTTAGATGTTTTAGAACTATAAGATGATAAGCTGTGTTCTTTTTTATGGTGACATGGTTGTATTTACCTTAATTTACAGGCCATTTACCATTTAATTTAACAAGTCGTCAGTCGCGGTAAAGCCATCAGCAGGTACACTGAAGCAGCCTGGCTACGTAAAAAGTGTAATGGGGCATGTTCGTTGTCACATCCAGTGGGTGTGTTGGCGGGAGCTTGACACAGACCCTCACCTCAAGTCACTATTGCGCAAGCTCTGGCTCCAAAAGTGCAACATGGCAGTTCCCACAAGTGTGAAATTTTGACTTCATTTTTGTACAATGAGAGGAAGTGCAGCCAGGTCATCCATCTTTTCTACAGTCATTGCTTTTTGCCAAAAGAAAACAAAACAAAGCAGTAACCATATTTGCAGCACAGGTGTAACAATTGGCTATAATATTTTAATAAATATATGTGCAGGTAATCCCTTTGAATGAAAACCTTCGGTGTGCTTTTTTTTCACACGCCTCTGTCTGATTTCAATAAGAGTGGATACGCTTAATATGGTCAGCTCAGGCAGCTCACATGCTAGGGTGCTTTTTTACTGCCTAAAGGAAGTGCGCTCTCAAAGTAAGAGAAACTTAAAAGGCCTTTTCACACAGTGGACAAACAAACAAAGTGTACAAAGTCTCATAAACCTGTAAGATAAAGAAGATTTAAGATAAAGAATTATTTTGAACTATGACTCATGGAAGCTACTCTAGTAGAGTCCAAGAGTAAAAATATGGAGCTGCATATGTGTAAATGCTTTAAAAGTTAATGTTAAAGCTTCTCAGTGCTCTTACACCCATACTGTTACCGATTATGTTAATGTTTGGGCCAGTGAACCTTTGACCTCTACAGCAGGAAGGAGAACTGATTTATTATTCAAATAAATCTTCTGAACTGCTAAATTATTTAAACTGCACTGATTTTGAAAACAAATCTCTGCAGACTAAAGTATTAAATCAACAAACAGATTTATGAATGATTACAGTTAGAATCGTTAAGTTTCCCAATAGTCAAGTCTGTTAAGTAAAGGGAAAAAATGTAACCGCTCAATATAGGATATTTGTGTTATTTATGATTGATTCTTTTAAAAACAAGCAACGGATATTTCGGCTTACTCACCTGTTAAGAAACCTGATAGAGCTGCAGCAGGTGTGTGGATGACTGGAGAGCCCGAGAATGGTATTTAAACAACCTGAGCCACGCCTGCTGCATACTGCACAATCCTGTCTCTTTGGTGTTATGTATCTCTTTCATTGTGCTGAGTGTGAATTCATCTCTTCCTGGTGATCAAGCATGTTAGTGAGACAATTGTATTAATCTTTGTGCATGAGTAAAATACCTTCAGTGGCTCGCACATGTTTCAGCAGAAATGAAAATGAAAATGAAATGAAAAGTTAAGTTTCCTTGTAAATAGTCAGTTTTCCTGCCGTGAGTCTTTAGGTTTCCAGTTACAGTAATATAATGCAGTATCATTAAGCTGTTGGTTTTATTATCAAATCATTAAGATCCAATCAGAGCATTTCTCAAAGCTATAAAGAATGGACTGAAAACCATCAAAGCTAATACAGGTCAATCAATGAAAGTCGATAAAGTCTTCATCACAATCAGCTGATTTCAGATCTTTATTTATTTGTTTATTTTAATAATTTTACTATATTTAAATGAACAAAACTGCAACTTTTCATTTTCATTTTTTGAAAATTATAAGTGATCAAGAAGGGGTGTGCTGAAATTTGACACTTTTTAAGTTTTTGAGTCATAATAATAATAATAATTTCATAAAGATACTCACATAAATTTGAGTCCAGGTTCAAGTGCTGCTAGAAGTCCAAATGTCACAATTTAAAGACAAAATATGTTTGTTGTTCTGTAAAAGCTCTATTTCTAATTTGGAGCATCATAGTCAACATAATATATCCTACATGGACTTGTCCCATATCTTTTAAATGATTTTATTAATTAACAGAGAGAAAATGGAGTTGGGAATAGGAACATCATTCAGTGTAATGTTTTACTTTTCACTTATTTTCTTGGATAAAAAATTAGACCTTATGCCATATTACTAAACTTAAACACATATATACACACAGATTCAAACATAAGAAAACATTAAGAAATGGACTATTGTTTATGCATAAAAATTACAATACACACCAAAATGAGTTATAATGTATAAATAATATATGATAGCATATGACGGATTTGTCTTCCATGACCAGAAAAATCAAAGAATGAGTGAGCATTTCATACTTACTCTGCTAGTGTAAGCATATTAATTATAATAACTCAACTAGTAATTTATTTGTGGGTGGTTCTTGGATATTTAGCAAGTTATTTAGTCACCTGCCTGATTTGCTAAATTGCTGTTAACTCCAACAATATATATTTTCTGAACAGAATTACATTTTGTAGTTACTATGGACTTAATGCATACATATTATTAAAATATGGGCTATTACAGTTGTATTGATGTATAGCAACTTGAAATGCTCCCAAAAATGGCACTATAGCATGTAAAAATATAAAGTAAGCTCTGGCGGACTTGGTTCTATGGTAGGTCTTAAAGGGTTAAACAACCTGAGCCATGCCTGCTGCATACTGCACAATCCTAGCTCTTTGGTGCTACGTATATGTTTCATTGTGCTGAGTGTGAATTCATCTCTCCTTTGTGATCAAGCATGTTAGTGAGACAGCTTATGTGTGAGTTAAATATCTTCAATCACACCTTCATTCATTTCAGCGCAAATCAAAATGAAAGTTCTGCTTTCCTGTAAATAGTCAGTTTCCTTGCCATATGTTTTTAGTCTTCGTCTTGATACATTCTCAATCATCCAGGAAAGTAAATCTCCAAAAGTTGATTCTGTTCATCTGGACGTAGCGTTTTCAGTGGGAGAAACGTTTCATCACTCATCCAAGTGACTTCTTCAGTCTCAGCTGACTGCAGGTTTCCCCAAACCTTATAAACAGTACATTTGCATAATGACTGAAACCAGCCCACTGAAGGAACAATGGGCTGTGAGGTCAGTTCCTTAATCATAATTATGCAAATTGCCATGACCATTGATCAACAATCACTGACCAAAACCCACTGATCAAAGAACACTGATCAATGGCCATGAGTACTCCTTGACTCCGCTGGTTTGAGCGCGGAGTCAAGGAGTACTCATGGCCCGATTGAAATATCCGTTGCTTGTTGCTTGTCTCTGGACCCAGTGGAGGTGGTGAGTGACAGGAGAATGGTGGCTAAGCTGTCATCCCTGTTGGACAACATCTCCCACCCCATGCATGAGACTGTGACAGCACTGAGCAGCTCCTTCAGTGGGAGACTGCGGCACCCACGGTGTGGGACGGAGAGATTTCGCAGGTCTTTCCTCCCCACTGCTGTCAGACTCCACAACAAAGACTTTAACTGATCAAACACACACATCCACTAATGTGCAATAAGACTAATGTGCAATAATCTTTTCTGGCATCGTTGTATTTTTACTCAGTTGTATATAGCATTTGTATTCTATTTTTATCTTATTGTATATTTTATTCTTTTTTATTCTACTGTATATAGTATTTTATTTTATTCTATTCTGTACAGTTGTGTACTGTATTTATTCTTATTGTATTCTAATTTTTGCTTCATAACTTTTGCATTGTCCACTTCCTGCTGTGAAAAAACAAATTTCCCATGTGTGGGACTAATAAAGGTTATCTTATCTTATCTTATCTTATCTTATCTTATCTTATCTTATACACACCCTGCATTTTTGTGCTTGTTAAAGAGTTGAAGCTCAATCAGTTAGTTGAAGGTCATAAGCTTTGTTTGGCGCTATGTCCAGACAATCTATTGTGTAAGTGACTTTGAGCTGTGAAAGGATGGCCTACTACACACTTACAAAACACAGATACCAGGTTATTCATTATTATCTTTTTATTCGTTTGTATCCTTTTTATTAAGCTTTGAGTAGTGGCATTTGATTAAAGCATTTATTCAATATATTACATATGTTTTTAGTTAAGGTTATTAGACATATTAGAATGGGCCTCTGTCTGGTAAGCGGTCAGAAGCTTTAGCTGGTGAGGTGAGACAGAGTGCATTTGAGGTTGAGACACCCACCCACACACACACACACACACATACACAGTAGTTAGACTCATGTTTAGGTAAGAGTTCAACAGATTCGACACCACAGTGTCTGCTCAAACCCCCACAACCTCACCTATAGTCAGACTGGAATCCAGAGCCACACCACTGTGCCAGCCTCCCTCTTTACATGGCACTGTTGCCTCTGACGAGAGTCCTGACACCCCTCCCCCACCCATCACTTTCACTTAAGACCAGGTTCAGAGGAAAATGAGGAGACTTCACTCAGGCAAGTCTGCTGGACCAGACGGAGTGAGTCCCCGGGTCCTCAAGGCCTGTGCCCCCCAGCTTTGTGGCGTCTTCCATAAACTGTTCAGTCTGAGTCTGCAGAGGGTCCCAGTGCTGTGGAAGACAAAATGCCTCGTCCCTGTACCAAAGATGCCACGTCCAAGTGGTCCCTAGGAGTACAGGCCTGTGGCACTGACCTCCCAAATCATGAAGACCCTGGAAAGGCGCATGCTGGACCAGCTCTGACGCATAGTCAGTGTTAAGGGAAAATCCCAAATGGCAAACTGCAAATATAAACAGAACACAATGAGACAGCGTAATAAATCACATGTACATGGGTGAACGTCTCAAGAGAGAGTCACACCGTATGCTTCTTTATTGTAGGTTATATAGGCATGCGGTTTAACACAATCAGAGCGGAGGCAGTCTCCACCTATTCTCAGAATGTAGATTGCTTAACAGACAAATGCATATCTTGCTAAAACATTCTGTTCATACTATACTAAACGTCTGCTTAAGAGGAACTTTCCGTTCCTCTTTACACGGGAACTTGTCTTCATAGGCATTTGAGAAAGCATAGACAAGGTTTCCTGTTTTTCATGTTTATCAGGGTGAATCGTCATTCAAAGTTTACACGATTACAAGCAAAGCATATTTGAAGAATAAACAAAATCTTTTCACAGTCAGACCACATCTGGATCCCCTTCAATTTGCTTACCAGCCCTGTCTCGGAACAGAGGACGCCACCATCTATCTGCTCAATCGTGTCTACACCTACCTGGACCAGCCGGCGAGCACTGTGAGGGTCATGTTTTTTGACTTTTCCATTGCATTCAACACCATCGGGCCGTCCCTCCTGGGTGATAAGCTAACAGCGATGCAGGTGGATGCTTCTCTGGTGTCCTGGATTGTTGATTACCTAACATGTAGACCACAATATGTGCATCTTTCACATTTTGAGTCTGACAAGGTAATCAGCAACATAGGGGCACCACAAGGGACCGTCCTCTCCCCCTTCCTCTTCCCCCTCTACACTACAGACTTCAGCCACTGCACAGAAACCTGCCATCTTCAGAAGTTTTCTGATGACTCTGTGGTGGTTGGATACATCAGCAGGGATGATAACCAGTGTTGGGCAAGTTACTTTGAAAAGGTAATTAATTATAGTTACTAGTTACTTCTTCAAGAAAGTAACTGAGTTAGTAACTGAGTTACAAGATTCTAAACGTAATTAGTTACTTGAAAAGTAACTATTGCGTTACTTTACAAAAATGTTTAACCCTCTCGGGTCCAGGTTATAATTGGCCATTTTTAATTACTTGTGATTTTCCCTCCACATTTCACCTACACTATTTACTTTGCCTTGTTTGGAATCATCCTATTCAGCAAAACCTCACATGTCTGAAATTACAGTTATGTTTTCTTTTTGATATACTGTAGTAACCAGTGATGGGAATAACGGCGTTACTAACAGCGTTACTTTTTTCAGTAACGAGTAATCTAACTAATTACTATTCCTATCGTTACAACGCTGTTACTGTTACTAACAAGAAAATGCGGTGTGGTCACGTTACTATTTACAGCTGTGTTCAGCTTACCGCATCTTATATCAGTTGCACGGAAGTAGCTGTAAGTAATCTGGACGCTACAGCTTTAAGCAGCTGCGCCCACTCCCGTGGACGGCAATCACTTTCTGCCCGACAATCACTTTTCGGCACAACACCTGGAGCTAGGGGAGCAAAAACAATCGCATGAGTGCTGCTGTTTGACTGAGGAAGAATAAAATAGTCGTGGTAAGCCAATCACATGACCACTTCAAGATGACAAAGCAACAATGTGACATATACCAGTTTTTAAATTGTGTTGATAGGCCACGTAAAACCAGAGTCATGATAAACAATATATACGCGGCGTTTTTTCCTCGTGATGAATAGTTTCATCACGTTTAATGCCTAAGGACAGCGCTAGCAAGCACTCTCTGCTTGTGAGCAAAAAATAAAAAAACTAAACAAAAAACAGCCCGTTCGTGTTCGTGGAAAAATGCACCATGTCGACCAATCAAAAATAACATGGCAACATGACATTTGGTTGTTTAAGATGGGGGAAGTTTTAGGATTGATGGAGAGAAAGAGAGAGAGCAGAAAAAGAGAGAGTGCGAGTTTTGAGATGTGAAAGATTTTGGAGTGTGTAGTTAATGTGTTGTCGTGTGTAGTATTGTGGACCTTTTTGTGTAGTGTGTCAGAACAATGAGGCAACTGAATGAAAACCGGAGCAGTGATACACCTGCTGCTGTCAGACCTGCAGGTATCAGGCTGTGATGTTCTCCTTTATAGTGGACAGAAATTATCTTTTGGGAGTGGCACAAATAATTTGTGTGGCATCTTATTGAATGCAGAACAGCTGATTGTTCTGTAAATAGTTTGAAATGGTTATTTTAAAAAAGGGTAAAAGGTAAATAGATGCAAATAACTTTGTTGTTTGCAAAACTTGTGCATATGAATTTAAAATTGACAATTAATATTTGCATTTAAAGTTATGAAATATGATTCAATAAACATGTTTGTGGTAGTTACAGTAAAAAATCTAACTTTTTCTACTCAAATTTCATGTTTTTTGTCTGATTTTAGACCAACTGTGTTGCTTTATTATCCCTACCTGCATCTTCCCTCTGTGCTCTGTTCGTGTCCCCGAGTTTTGTGTTGTTAAACAGTCTGTGAGTTTCCTGTTTTACTTTGTAGGTCTGTGTCTCGTCTTGTGAATTAGGTTCAGCTGTGCTCCCCTCCTGTGTGTCATTCCCTCATTACCCTGTGTGTATATGTAGTGGGTGTCAGTCTGTGCTTTTTGTCGCATTGTCTGCTTTACTCTGTGTAACCTGATATTCACTCTGCGTCTCTCTGCCAACATTCTCTGTGCATTTTGCGCCTCCTCCCGTGTATGTTTGGTTTCAGTTTAGTTCTTTAGTTTTCCCCAGTTTAGGTTTGTTAACTCCACGGTCTGCTCTTCCTGTTTTTGCCACTTTGTCACTTCTGTAAATGAACACTCACTCGCACCCCAGCCAGTACCTGCATTTTGGATCCTTTTCCCAATACACCACATGACTGCTGCCCCAGCCGTAACAGTACGACGCGACCACAAAATGGATCCAGCGGTTTTGTCAGGGGAGAGCAATGGTAAAATGGTAAATGGCCTGTATTTGTATAGTGCTTTACTAGTCCCTAAGAACCCCAAAGCGCTTTACACATTCAGTCATCCACCCATTCACGCACACATTCACACACTGGTGATGGCAAGCTACAATGTAGCCACAGCCACCCTGGGGCGCACTGACAGAGGCGAGGCTGCCGGACACTGGCGCCACCGGGCCGTCTTAACTGACTTTGTCCAGCAGCAGTGGACAACGGCAGCCCTGGAGCAGTGGTGTCAGCTTCACCCGCTGAGGAGGAAGCAACAATCGTGCCACCGGCGGGTCACCCCACAGCTGGATGTTGGGGCTTCAGAACTGCCGGCTTTGGTGAGTGAAAAGGACTCCTTTTCTGTTTCTGACTACGGGACAGTTTATTCAGGGGCTGTGTTCTGTGCGGCTGATGACAATGATGATTGTTGTTGCTCAGCTCCCTTCGAGCCCGGAGATATGCTATCTAGGACGGCTAATTTAATGACTGAGAATTCTAAAAACTGTTTACCACCTGCTCAGCTGTCTTTAGTTCATTCCCTTGCTGAGCAGCATTCAGCTCACTTAGCTGCCCAGCAGCATTCAGCTCATCTAGCTTTCAGTGTCTCCTGCCCGGGTACCGTTAGCTCAGTCTCCAGTGTCACCTGCTCAGCGGCCACTAGCTCAGTCATCTCCAGTGTCACCCGTTCAGTCACCACTCGTTTAGTCCCCAGTGTCCCTGCTGCCTGTAGCCCAGTTAGCCGCCCGGCCTGTAGCAGAGTCGCCAACTCCACCACCACTAGCAGTGTCCCCTGTTCAGTCGCCACCAGTTGTGTTTCACTCCATAGATATATTTGTATTGCCCAAAATGGTATATAGACAGGGATGGGAATTGAAAACTGGTTCTTGTTGAGAACCGGTTCCCAATGTTTCAATTAACTGGAATTGTTTGTCATTTTTGCAAACGATTCCCCTATTGATTCCAGTCGCCTCGAATGACGTCACCACGTTGCGGAGCGTCATTTACTCGGCAGGAAACACGGCGCCTAAGCGGCTCAAACGCTCCAAATGTTTGGTTATACTTTACGAGAATGGATGACAACAGGGCATCTTGCAATACTTGCAAAGTAGATATTTAGATTAAGGGAGGAAACTCTACGAATATGCAAAAGCATTTGCTCACAAAACACGCAATAACCTTAAATAACCTTAACCGCGTCAGGTGTTGAGGAACCAGGGCACCCTGACGACAAGTGGGCT